>JAHKKF010538255.1:24436-35335 GCA_019740295.1 Labeo calbasu
TTGACTAGATGCTGCATTAGTGGAGAAAGGACAGCAGTATACTTTTGCCCATTTGGTGATCAAATAAAATCTTGTAGACCGCCGCTTGAATTGAACGCGGCGCGTCCAGTGTGTGCGATACCGGATAGCTGCGAGTTCTTCTAGACGTGACGCTGACAGTTTAGTCGCACATTGTGTGACTAATATATTTTAATATTTTGATTAGATAACTACAAATGTTCTAGAATAAAAGCAGTTCAATTGTGAAAGTACACAATATCCATATGTATGCAATTTCAATACTGTGGCCTTTGTGTAGATATTTAAAGATGGCCATCTTTAGCTTGATTGTTGATGTAATGGAAACACTTTACAGTATGAGTCCATTTGTAACATTAAGATTGATAAAAGCTGTAGAATAGAAGTATTGTTCCTGGTTAGAGTGTGTTAATTTCAGCATTTACTGATATATTTTAAAAAATTTTAGTTGCTTTTGTTAACATTAATGAACAATGAACTAACTGTAATAATCAATATATAATTAATATTAATATTTTTATTCATTTACAAAGTATGGTTCAGTAGGCTACTTTTTTTTTTTTAAATAGTAGAGCACTAAGTATTTTCTGTTCAGTATCCATTTTAAAAACTATCGGTCGATTAATCGGTATCGGCCAGCGTGGTCCAACCTAGTTATCAGTATCGGTAAAATACAATATCGGTCAACCTCTAGTGCACAGTGTCATACACACAAACACTAAACAGCATCATGGTAACAAACATGAAACTGAAATAATGCAATAAACCTTAATTTAACAACATTAGCTATAACATGCAACCCTAATGTACAAAACTGCTAAGAAAAAGCTAAGAGGAAAAGTTATTTCAACAAAAAACATAAATTTAAAAAACTGTAACACAGGGAATTCTGGGAATGTCAATTTACAGTTATTCACTGTAAACTGTCTTTTACCGTTAACCATTTAACAGGTTTTTAATGTAGCATTTTTACAGTTTTTTACCGTTAAATTCACAGTCATTTTTTACAGTGTGGTAAATATCATATATTATGTTGGGTGTCCATTATAAAAATAATCACGTTTAGAATGAAACCATCATATAATAAACCATATAATAAAATATCATTTGTTGTTACTACTGTAAATCTATATTAAATTTTTATGGGATCTCCTTCACTGCTTTCAGCATCTGTACATTTTAGAATGATTTGGTTTCTGTATATTAAAATATATGTTTTATATTAACACAGTTTAATGACAGTATATTTATTGAACAAAAAATAATAAAAAAGAAAACGGAGCATTTTGCAAACACTCTCCAAAGTGGATAAATTTGAAACCGCTGTTTTCGCATTGCAGTGTGGACTGTGAAAACTGAGGCTTTTGAAAACGATGACGCATGTTTAGTCATGTGACGCATACTGTACCCATAGATATCTATGTTTATACCGGTAATTGTGGCTGTTATGTGCTATTCACTTTCACACTGCTGCTAAAGATATATTTGTACACTCTTCACATTACAGTCCTAAAAAGATGACAGAAAATGTGCTCAGTTGCTGTCCTGACTCCTGCAGGTAAACGTGAGGGCAGCTGCTTTTTAGATCAAACATGAAAGTGCGTGACATGGCCGCGTCAGTGAATGATGAGATATTTCCGTAAATAAATCGATCCTGCCAAGAACTGCATTATGTCTGTTCCGTCTGTATCATCTAAGTGAGTTTTTACGCATGCGCAGTCTGGGGAATTTAACGTTTTCCTACCTTTCAGAGTGGATGAGAAACATTTGGAAAACACTTGAAAACGCTAGTGTGGACGGTAGGGCTGCGACAATAAATCGATGCATCGCGATTCATGGATTGATTCTGAGATTTTCCGAATGAAATGATTCTCATTGGAATCGATTCTGAGTTTAGTTTTTTAACAGCAGATGGCGCTCTCATCTAGTTTTTAATGGCACACAATGCTCACGAAGAACAGGGCTTGCACCTCGGCTCAGAACGCTTTTATGACGCGAGATTCATGTAAACACAGCCCACTGTGAATATCCTTGCAATTAGCTTCAACGTTTTTGAACTTTATGAATGATTATTTTAGATTGTTTAAGTGTGGGAACTGGAATAAGCAAGCAGAGAACGGCTGTTTCTAAAGTATGCACGCTAAGCTCAGAATCGATTCGATGCAGAATCATTTCTCAAATCGCGATGTGTCGATTTATTTTCCCAGCCCTAGTGGATGGAGTGTTTTAGAACAATAACTTTCAAATTTGTCCGGATTAATGTAGACGTAGCCTAAATTCTCCCAGGGTTTTCATGTTTAGGTCAGTAATACTTTTAAAGGTATAGTTCACCCAAATATGAAACTGTCATTAATTACTCATATCGTTCCAAACATGTTCATCTTCAGAACACAAATGAAGATATTTTTGATGAAATCAGAGTTTTCTGACACTGCAACAATGCAACTACCACATTTAAGGCCTATAAAATTAAGGTTGAGGCACTGATGTCACATGGACTATTTTATCGATGTCCTTACTACCTTTCTGGGTCTTAAACATGTAAGTTGTATTGCTGTCTATGCAGGATCAGAAAGCTCTCTGAGTTTGGAACGACATGAAGGTGAGTAATTAATAACAGAATTTTCATTTTTGTGTGAACTGTCCCTTTAAGAGCATATTTATGTATTCCAGATGTTTAGATATTCTGTTTCTTGACAGATTCCCTCTATTACAGTGTGCAACAGAAGGCCGTCAGCCCTTTTGCACTCTTTCCACCCTTTTAAACGACTTTATTTACTCTGCAACTGAATCCAGTTATTGTGCCGCAAATAACACTGTTTTTGATTACTGTCATCAGTTCTTGGTTTGATGGAGTGGCATTAGCCTGTAGGTGAATTGGAGTGCTAATGTAATCACAGTCTTACTCTGTTGCTGTGGTGCACTTGAGCTCAGCAGCGTCACTCCAGGCTACGCCAAGGGAAACCGTCCTTGCAATTAGTGTTCTGTGAGTCACTTTAGATAAAAAGCATTCACTCAGTAATAACTAACTAACAAGCTGATGAAAGACTCAATGCAAAACTCCATTAAATGTGTCATTAGCGGTAACGTAAACAAATAGGGATGCTAACGGGGTTTACAAGTAGACAGCTTAGTGCTTGCATCCCCGATATCACTGTAATGTTTTTTGCATGTATCTAATTCACATATGAGTTCATAACCTAAAATCTGTCTGTGTGTAGGAGGACCACCAGAGCGATGTATGAGTAATAACATGAATCATACTGAAGTACAATACTAATCTGTTTAATCTGAAATTCTTGTGTGCTATGAAGTTTTGGTCTTGGTTTACAGTTGACCCGAATGATCAATCATAAACCGATTTATTTTAACACATCTCATTGTTGTAGTCATTACAGGACTGGCTTATATCTCTCGGCTCATATGATGTGAAATGGTTCATGGCTAAAAATGAAACAGCTGAAAATTGCCTCAGATAAGATTAACTTGTACAGTCATGAATTATGTACTAAGGTCTGGAGGGGATAGACTGGGAAAAGATTATGGCATGACTTCATGTCTGTCAGCATCTTGGGGCATGATCTGCCTCAGATTTTTATTTATTTATTGTGAGAAATACACTTTAAATATTGTAGCTGGAATAGTAAAACATACCTGTCTAAAGACACAAAAACTAGGCTCTGAAGAAATATAACAAGAAACAAATTAACAGGGTTGCGCTGTTATGTTCAAGCATACAAGCCAGTTTTAGATGTTCATTTAATATTAATACTTTCTGAGTTTTTAGCGATTTATAAAGTTATTTTAGAGCAAAGCTTGTTCAGTGGAAGTGATGGCTGCTTAGATGCTGGCAAAAATGTAAGAGACAGCAGATAAAATGCCTGTTTGAAATGATAATAAGACATAAATGTGACAGGAATTAATATGACAACAGTGCTTATAAAGTCTTTAAAGTTTATCCCTTGAGTTACTTTTGATACGCTTCTTAGTTTTTTTTCTATTGCCAAAAATTTCTTCACATTCTAAATGTCTTAATGCATAATTAACCCAAATATTACAATTTTGTCATTTACTTAACCTCACATTGTTCTAAAACAGTATGATTTGCTTTCTTCTGTTAAGCATATAAAAAGGTATTTTGGTATTTTTTTTTAAATAAATAAATAAATAAATACATACAAATAAACATTACCTACACTATCAGAAAAATAAAGTATAATTTATATTTTTACGTTAAAACATCAAAACTCCCACAGAACATGTTTTCATGCCATTTCATGTCTTATTTTGACATAACAAATTGGTTATATCCAAGTGTGTGAGTTGTTTACTTACTTTTTTTAATTAGTCTTCCCATTAACGCCTTTATATTGTTCATACAGAATGATTTGCGAACGTGCACGAACACAAGAGACGGTATTTATCGCATGAACCAGTCACAGCCAAACATAATCAGTCATATCCAATCATATGATAGAGGCATTGCCTCTTCTCATGTGACTTACCCTCATTCATTCTCAGTTACCCCCATCAAACTCACCGCATGCTTTAAATAAAAGTCAAATATCAAAAGTCAGAGGTGTGGAATGATATGAGGGTGAATAAATGATGAAAAAAAAATTGGGGGGTGTACTATCCCTTTAACGTGGCTGCAGATCAAATAAGATGAAAGATGAATCTCCAGGAAAGCAAAACAGAAGGAAAATACTACTCGCAACAACAGAGAAACGCATGTAAACCACTGTAAACTATTTTGTTCTGTTTTGCTGTGGTCCACTTATAATGGTATTTACACCAAAAACTGACATAATTTTGTTTTTCATGATCATTTTCCACTCTCCCTCTCTCTCTGACCCATTAAATAAAACTGGCAGACCATTGCATGAGCTGTGACATGTAAGGCAGCAGCCAGGGAAAAACATTAGTCTATTTCATGCTTTAAAGAGCTCTTCAAAAGGTCTGGCACTGGCAAAACATCCATTATAATATAATGAAATACTGGCAATATACTTGAAAAAGGTCGAGAATTTCTTGTGACTTTCATTAGAATAATTTTTGAAGGATCATGTGACATTGGCGTAATGATGCTGAAAGTTTAGCTTTGCCATCACAGGAATAAATTACATTTTAATATATATTAAAACAGAAAATTCTTTTGAAATGTAATAATATTTCACAATATTACTGTTTCACTGTATTTTTGTTTAGATAAATACAGTCCTGGTAAGCATAAGAGACTAAAAAAAAAAAAAAAAAAAAAACATGAATAAAATATTCCAGATTATTTCAGAACTTTTGACCAGTCTATTCCCTCATTAACAGAAAACTAGAATTGCTGATTAAAGGGGTAGTTCACCCAAAAATGAAAATTCAGTCATCAGCTGCAAGCAGCGATTACCGGGGTTTAAGTGCTTTAAGGCATTTAAGCACATATGAAAAAAGACATTTTTAAGCAAGCCTGTAACTACCTAAATCAATGATTTAAAAAAGCATTTTTGGCAAATCCAGGTAATTTACCATAGAAATTATATATTTTTTAATGTTTATGACTGTTATAGCGCCAACAGTGGTCCAAAATCCTTAAAACTTTGCATGATTGTTTACAATCACCTGTCGCATATGCTCAGCAGGTTTTGTGAAGTTTTGAGTTTTCCTTTAGACTTTATAGGATTTTGGGTACATTTGGACAGACCCCTTTTCTAATTGATGCTATTATAGCTTCCCAAAGGCTAAATATCAACATTTTTATTGAAAATTATTGACCTAGAGCAGGGATGGCGAACGTCAGTCCTGAAGAGCCGCAGCCCTGCAGAGTTTTGTTTCAGCCCTAATCAAACACACCTGAACAAGCTAATCAAGATCTGAAGGTTACTAGGAAGCTACAGGCAGGTGAGTTAAGTAGGGTTGGAGCCGAACTCTGCAGGGCTGTGGCTCTCCAGGACTGGATTTCGCCCCTCACCTAGAGAGTCCAGAGAATTGTACTACAGTGTTTTTTTTCCAGACTGAACAAAAAACGTAGGACTAGTTTGCAAAAGTAGTTTTTTTTTTTTACATCTTCTAAATCATTTAACAAACAATTTGATTGACAGCAGAGGTTCTAGAGGCAAAGTAGTCTATAATGAGGAGTTCTATCATATGATACGAATATCGCATATATGTATGAAAAACATTTACGCACTTGAAAAATCATTTTACAATCATTTACGCACTTGAAAAATGCAATATTGCCTCCAGTGCCTGATTTCTTTAAAATTTCTCACAGAACTTTGGGGCCGTGAGTCAAACAGGCCCACTGAGTTTCGTTCTGATTGGCCTCTGTTAACCTTGTCTAATAGGTGCTCAGAATTAATCAGCCAATGGCAGCCATGTCTTTTTGACATACGCGAATGTCCTTATAGACAACTGTGGCACTTTGGACTAAGACTGTGCTCAGCGATTTTCTTGTTGATAGGACAAATGGTTGCATAGGTTTAGCAATTTTTTATGTTTTTTATATATTATATGTGCATTGAGTGAATTTCAATTTTAAGCAGACATTAAAAAAGTACTTGTACCTTGGTTTTTCGCTGTTGGTGATTGTCTCTCTTGATGTGACCCTTGGATTTGATTTGTTATTTTACAGTCTCTCTCTTTCGCTCTTTGGACTCATGCTTATATGGAGTGTTTGTCCATTGATTGGCCCCTCTAAAAGTTCCAGTTCCGCTCTAAACAAGGTCAGACTGCTCCCCAATGAAACAGCCTCAGTCTCTCTCTCACACACACACAATCAGATATATACTCCTCCCGTTGCTTTTTTAACACTGTCTATCAATCACTTACTTTATCTCTCTTAGCAGCGCAGTGCTAAAAAGGAGAGCAGGTCTCAGTGTACCATGGTGCAGCTGCTTCTGTGAAAATCCAAGTGTTTGGTGTGTGTCAGCCAAGATTAATTTTAAGCAGAGCCTTGAATCTGAAAAAAGCATGAAAACAAACAAGAGCTGAAAAGATGCAAAAAGTGATGAAAAAAGCCTTGTTTACCTCTTCTCATCTTTCAGAGGAGCTTTGCGTGCTGTCACTGGGAAATGGGGTTATGCATATGCACATATGGATCTTTTCCCAACAGAGGCTTTGGATCAAATAAAGGTCACAGAGTTGTGGGAATGAACCCTGGGATATGTCAGTGATTGTTCTAAAACAATCTTTAACACTTGAGTTGTCAGTTTAAAGCATTTGCAGTAAGAATCTTTGCATGTTTTTTAAAGTGAAATTGTGCATTTGTTTTACTTACCAAACTGTTTGTATTTTTTTAAGTCTATACTGTCACTTCTTATCAATTTAATGCATTCTTGATGAACGGTAGATACATACATACAAGATGTGAACACAAAATCAATCTGTGTTGAAACTGTTGCTAACATTGACTCTCTGTGTCTTTTTGATTTATGTCCTAACCTAAAAACACTCTCGCACACTATGTGGGTGGTTAAACCCTCCTGCTGGGTCGTCTGTTTGATGGTTACCAGAAAAGAATGACAGTCATCCCAGAAAGGTCAGCTAGGTGCTCAAAAACCCAAACCAGTGGAAGTAAAGTCAGGATAAAGGAGTGGGAGAGATTTCAAAGAGAGGATGAGAAAGAGCTGCTCTGTCTCTGAACTCTGTCTTCTGTCCCCAGTGAATCTCTCCTCCGTGTGCACAGACACTTGATGTCCCTTCAGCCTGGAGTGACAGAGAAACGCCTATACCTTGTGGCTTCTCTCTCGCTCTTTTATATTCAGAATGACACTGCGTTTGGTGTCATTGATCAAAAGGTTGTAGTTGCGCTGAATAAAATGACTGACTACCTCAAGGCTCAACAATTACTCACTTCAAAATGGAGCTATACGGTCAGATACAACTGTCTGCTTGTGAAAAGAAGACATCAATCATTTACTTTTCTCAGAATAACAATAAAATGCTTCATGAACAAATGTTGTGAATGTGCTTTCAAATAATAATTAACCATTTATTGTATTATGAAAAATACTGAGTACAAATAGTGATTTTCCAATTAATCTGCAATCTTCATTTCAACTTTAAACATCTGCTAAATGTCTGTTTTCTTCACCCAGGCGAACAACAAGTGCACGTCCTTAATGTACTTTAAGTGCTCTATTTTCACACACTAATTTTGTACTTAATATACTAAAAATTATTCTTTAGTACTTCTTAAGACAATCTTAAGAACATCTAAGTGTATGTAGTTTATATTCATGGTGTCTCAAAATAGCACAGTTGAGTACACTTAGATGTTTTTAAGATTATCTTAAGAAGTACTAAAGAATAATTTCTAGTATATTAAGTACAAAATTAGTGCGTGAAAATAGAGCATTTTAAGTACATTATGGAAGTGCACTGGTTTTTCACCTGGGCAGTGTTTGCATGGAAATTGTTGTTAAACAATATTTGCATTACACCATACACAAAGCATATTTAAATATTCTCTAAATTTAGAAATGTAGAAGGAATTGGTCTGGAATTGAATCAAAATCAAATGGAATCAGAAATTCAAAAACGAAAATCAGTGCAGATTCTTAGCCTTAGTAACTAGTTGATTCTATAGACATCAAAATTCTTTATGCTAAGGCACAAAAAAAAGTATATTCACTGTGAAATGCACAAGCATTACTGCTGCTTGCATTAAGGAAACCAGAACAGTGAAACCTTTTCCTTGAAACCACTGTTGGAAATGAGCTGTTGGAAATGAATCATTTTGCCTAAAAATGAAATCACTTCAGACAGAATTAGAAATGAACACGTTGGTCTCTAATTACATACCTCTTCTCTATGATCAAAAAAAAAAAAAAAAAAAACACAAGATGAGAAGTGAAAGTGATGTGCAGATGCTTCTTGAGTGGTTTTGGAAGGTGGGTGAACTACTTTAAATAAATACCTGCTTTACTTTTGGCATCATTTTGTGTTTTCTTTTAGTCCATTTTGATTTGTTTCCATCTATTTCTTGCACTTGTGGGACAATGAGGGATGATTACTTGTTGATTACCTATTACAGCTCAAATGCGGCTCAAAGTGCAACTAGAGGTTTTGTTGAAAGGATGCTGTAATTTTGCAATAGACTAGTGGATTTAGTGATGCTCACAACAACAACATATCCATCCATCCATCATTCTGTTGTTTTATCCATCTATCTACAGTTGAATTCATAAGTTTACATACACCTTGCAGAATCTGCAAAATGTTAATTATTTTAACAAAATAAGGGGGATCATACAAAATGCATGTTATTTTTTTATTTAGTACTGACCTAAATAAGATATTTAGCATAAAAGATGTTCACATATGGTTCACAAGAGAAAAAAGTAGTTGAATTTATAAAAATGACCCTGTTCAAAAGTTTACGTACACTTGATTCTTAATACTGTGTTGTTACCTGAATGACCCACAGCTGTTTTTTTTTTCTTGATTTAGTTGTTCATGAGTCCCTTGTTTGTCCTGAGCAATTAAACTGCCTGCTGTTTTTCAGAAAAATTCTTCAGGTTCCACAAAATCTTTGGTTTTTCAGCATTTTTTTTTTTATTATTATTATTTTTTTATTTTTTTATTTTGAACCCTTACCGACAATGACTGTATGATTTGAAGATCCATCTTTTCACACTGAGGACAACTGAGGGAATCATATGCAACTATTACAGAGGGTTCAAATGCTCACTGATGCTCCAGAAGGAAAAACGAAGCATTAAGAGCCAGGGGTTTAAGCTTTTGAACAGAATGAGGATGTGTACATTTTTTTTCTTATTTTGCCTAAATATCATCAATTTTGCCTAAATATCATTCAAAACCTTCAGAAGCTACAGAAGATAATTACACGTTCCCCAGAAGACAAAATAAGTACAATTTACCCTGATCTTTGAATTCAAAAAGTTTTCACTCCCTGGCTCTTAATGCATCGTTTTTCCTTCTGAAGCATTAGTGAGCTTTCGAACCTTCTGTAATAGTTGCATATGAATCCATCAGTTGTCAATGTTAAAAGAAGGATCTCAAAATCATACAGTCATTGTTGGAAAGGGTTTAAAAACTAAAAAATGCTGAAAAACTGAAAAATCTATGAGACCTAAACGACAGCAGGCAGTTTGACTGTTTAGGACAACCAGAACAACCATCACTTAAAAAAAAAAACGGCTGTGGATCATTCAGGTAACAAAACAGTATTAAGAATCCAGTGTATGTAAACTTTTGAACAGGGTCATTTTTATAAATTCAACTATTATTTTCTTTTGTGGACTACATGTAAACATCTTTAATGTGAAATGTCTTATTCAGGTCAGTACTAAATAAAAAAACATGCATTTTGTATGATCCCTCTTATTTCAATAAAATAATTTACATTTTGCAAATTCTTTTGACTTCAACTGTATCTATCGTTCTTTCTGTCTGCTGCTCTGTTGTTTTATCTTACTCTGTGCTTTATCAAGCCAAGTATAGAAAAACCTTGCTTTTCTATCTAAAATTACATTTATCCGAATTTCCTTTGTTGCATCCTCTTTGAACCTGTTTCATATTTAATTCAAATTCACAAAAGGTATTCTCAGTTCATTTCGGAATTGTTATTATTATCATCATCTTCATCATCTGCTGTTTGTAGGGTCAGCTGTCAGAACCAAACCTTATTAGAATTTAAATTATCCTTACATATTTGCAAGTTTTGTTGACTATTTAGTCACAGTACTGCCTATAGGTGAGCACATGTGCTCACAAAACATCTTGCTACCTTATTTACTGAAACAACCTTGTAAATATTTTAACCTGTCCTGGAAGAACTCGAAGAACAGCTGACTCCTGTATACTCTTATCTTGAATTTTAAAGAAATAGTTCACCCAAAAATGAAAATTCTGTCATTAATTACTCAT
>JAHKKF010538256.1:0-10737 GCA_019740295.1 Labeo calbasu
CTAAAAATTCAGCTTTAAAGTCACAGGAACAAATTACATTTTAAAATATATTCAAATAGAAAGCAGTTCTTTTAAATAGTAAAAATATTTTTAAAATGTACTGCTTTTGCTGTATTTTGGATCAAATAAATGCAGGTTTGGTGAGCAGAAGAGACATTAAAAAATGTACTGTTCAAAAACTTTTGACTGGTAGTGTATAATAATGTCTTAATGCATATTCCTGGTCCTATTGTGTGTGCACCATTCATTGCTAGACACTATTATTAAACAAATATAAAAATATCTTAATATATATATATATATATATATATATATATATATATTAGTAATAATTTATGCTGCTGAAATTGTTTCCCTTTCTAATGATTTTTTTTATAGTTATTATTAAATTATATTAATTTAATAATATTATTTTTATTATTATTAAATTAAATTATAGAGTCCTATCTTTATCAAATTAATCCTAATTCTGTAATCTCAAATTTGAAATCATTTATCTTGCTTTACAGGTCTACATGTTCAAGTATGACTCCACTCACGGCCGTTACAAGGGAGATGTGCACCAGGAGGATGGAAAACTGATCGTTGATGGTCAGGCCATCTCTGTGTTCCAGTGGTACGTTTTGTCGATCTTATATATCATAGTCGGCCTTTAAGAACGTCTCAATGCTAGGATATATCTCCAACCTTGACACATAGTCTGCAAACATGTTTAAATTCATAGTAAACACTGTCAAATTAATAAGATTTGTACATCGTACGGCACAGTGTATACTGCATACTAGGCACTATTTTTGAAAAAGTATCGTAAACAGTGTGGAGTATCCACTAATACTGGTTCATTAGTTCACTGCATACACACATAGTATGATAGTATGCTATTTTAAACATAGCCTATAGTGTTGTGCTAATTCTTCTTCTCTCTTACATTTAGTATGAAGCCTGCTGAGATCCCATGGGGTGATGCTGGTGCCCTGTATGTAGTCGAGTCCACCGGAGTCTTCCTCAGCATTGAGAAGGCCTCAGTAAGTCTACACCTCAACAGGATCAGGAATGTAAATGCATAGCATTAAATATTATTATAATACTGATATTTTCTGAAATTCGTTTCTCTAGTCTCACATCCAGGGTGGCGCCAAGCGCGTAGTTGTGTCCGCCCCATCACCTGACGCTCCCATGTTTGTGATGGGAGTCAACCAGGACAAGTATGACCCCTCCAGTATGACCATTGTCAGGTGAGCAAACCAAGTTCAATGTATGTCAGCATGCAAACAAAATATTTAATGCATGCATGTACTTACCTAATTGTTCGATCTGATGCAACACTAGGAAATAACAATATTAACGTGTGTTTTTTGTTGAAAACATCACAGCAATGCATCCTGCACCACTAACTGCTTGGCTCCCCTGGCTAAAGTTATTCATGATAACTTTGGTATTGAGGAGGCCCTCATGGTAAGTCGATGCTGTGAATTATATATGCACAATTGGGTCAAAAAATCATTTTGCAACTATTTTGACAGTGATTTGAAATAAGACAAACAATTAACATCTGCTTCCTAGAAATAAAGGCTAAAAAGAAACCATAAAGCATGAAAGTTATAATGAAAAACATGATTTTTACTTAAAAACTGCCTATTTAGTTTAAATGTAATTAAAACTTAGTAGTTTCGTAATCACAGTTTAGTAATAACATTAAGTCATATCAGGATTTTATATTGATTAGTTGTGCAGAACTAAAGTTTATTTCCCATATCTGAACACTCCTGTTGAAAATGTTTTTTTTTTTTTAAGAAATTTATTTTTTTTATTCAGCAAGGATGCAATCATTCAAGAAGACATTTAGAATGTTACAAAATAATTCTATTTTAAATAAATGCTGTTCTTTTGAACTTTCTTTTCATCAAAGAATTCTGAAAAATGTATCAGGTTTCCACAAAAATATTAACTGTTTTTAACACTTATAATAAAAAATGTTTCTCGAGCAGCAAATCAGCATATTAGAATGATTTCTGAAAGATCATGTGACACTCAAGACTGGAGTAAAGATGCTGAAAATTCTGCTTTGCATCACATGAATAAATTACATTTAAAAAGATATTCAAATAGAAAACAGTTATTTTAAATTGCCATAATTTTTCACAATTTTACTGTTTTTACTGTTTTTTTTTTGACCAAATAAATGCAGCCTTATTGAGCATAAGAGACTTCTTTCAAAAACCTTAAAACAGCAGTGTACTCTATGTGTCTTTCTCATTATTTCTTTTCTGTACCTCTTCACAGACCACAGTCCATGCCTACACCGCCACACAGAAGACAGTGGACGGCCCCTCAGCCAAGGCCTGGCGCGATGGACGTGGTGCCCACCAGAACATCATCCCTGCTTCCACTGGTGCTGCCAAGGCTGTAGGCAAAGTCATTCCTGAGCTGAACGGGTCAGTGCAAGACAGATCAGAAAGACAGTTGATCAATTTTGATGTTGATCTGAGATATTTACCATCTCTTTCTGATTTGTAGCAAGCTGACCGGTATGGCGTTCCGTGTGCCAGTCGCCGATGTGTCCGTCGTTGACCTCACCTGCCGCCTCTCAAGGCCCGCCAGCTACGCTGACATCAAGGAGTCTGTCAAGAAGGCCGCTCATGGACCAATGAAGGGAATTCTGGGATACACAGAGGATTCCGTAAGTGGTTACAGTAAAAATCTTACATGCATATTTTCACATATAGTGGACAGAAATTAGAATTAATTAATTTGTGTTTACATTTAGGTTGTTTCATCCGACTTCATTGGTGACACTCACTCTTCAATCTTTGATGCCGGTGCAGGCATTTCCCTCAATGACAACTTTGTCAAACTCATCTCCTGGTAAGCTCAGAAACAAAAAACAAACAAAATAAACATCAGCAGAAAAAGCAGTGCTCTAATCTTCTTTTGTCTTTCTGTCTCACAGGTATGACAATGAATTTGGCTACAGCCATCGTGTTGCTGACCTGTTAGTGTACATGCACTCCAAAGAGTAACTCACCAAGTTTTGCAACAGCAGAAAAGCCCTACCATTCCTTCTTTTCGACGCACTCATTTCATAGCTGAAGCCATAGTGATACGCCTTAGCATTCCTGTTCCCACCTACGAGACGCGTTCGTCTCTGTAGACGTCTGTGTGTGCGTGTTAGTTTCTTTTGACGGTATTTGTGTCAGTGTCACTCCACAGGCATTGCTGTAGTTGTTACCATTCTGGGTGTAATCACGTTGTGTTGGTGTAAAGAGAATAACTGATATAAAGTTACATGAGGTAAAAGGCTACTGTAATGCAGTTTAAAAGAAACTAATTAAAGTGTTTGGAAAAACAAATGTGTTTCAGTTATTCTGTCTCTTATAAGGTGTACTAAATGAATAAATGAATTTCTAAGATGAAGATGATCACACGTTTGCTGGAAAAAAAAACTTGCACAATGTCTTTTGTTGAATAACTTCATATTGTTGGTAACAATTCAAGATGAAAATTTATGGGACTGAAGCAATTTAGAGTTACTTGATCATTCATGCAACATTATTTAGAATAAAAGTAAGAATATATATAACAGTCAATATGAAACAACAAGCCTTTGAAGGAATGATCATTTGTTCAACTCTCAATCATCATGTTTCACTTCATTTTATGTTTTTCCCCCACAATTAAAATGATAGATCATAAAACCATGTAAATATAATAATAAGACATACTATTGGGATATATAGAGTGACAGCTGATATTTATATGCATCATACTGTATAAAATCTTATTGATTTACATTGCAAGCTATTAGAATTTCTTCCTTTCTGTCGATATAAATGACAACTGCACAAAATTGCTAATTTTTTGCTCAGTTCTGACCTCTAAATTAATTTTTTTCCTCAAAATGAGCTCCATATTGCCACTATATCATATATTATATGAGCTATGAAAGCATGATGTATCAAATATACAAAACGCATATGTTATAAATATGATATATATATATATATATATATATATATATATATATATATGTGTGTGTGTGTGTGTGTGTGTGTGTGTGTGTACTTTTTTTGTAACTTTTCTATATATAACTTCTTTTTAAAGATGCACATGCAAACGACAACAAAAAAATATTTATCGTTTTTGGCAATGGCTGATGTCAAGCATGAATAAATGAATGAATATACGTTTCAGTCATTTGATTGTTTATGGTATTTAGCCATGTTTACACGTTCATAATTATGATAATTATATGATAAATGTGATAATTACACAGTCAGAATCATTCACAATTATCTCGTTTTCTTTCTTTCCTTGTGAAGGAGCCTGAATTACAACTGAACGAATAAATGATGAAAAAATTAATGAAAATACGTTTTATTTGTTTAATCGTTTATGGTGATCAGCAATGTTTACACATTCATAATTATCCCGTTCCCTTCCTCTTATCCTTGTGAACGAGAATGAATTACACATGAACGAACAACTTCGTGACTAACGTCACTGAATATTTAGGCATCTGACATAACGTTACTGCTTTATTGCATAATATATAGCAAGGAGGTACGCATATTATCGCTTATTTTGCATGAAACCTAGCCTTTTTAATAACTGCGTATCAAGCTAGTTGCTATTCTGTGTCTATGTTTGAATGAGACACGGAACTACAGTAAGATACAGAGCGCTTCCGCTCGGACCTTTAACAGTGATGCACCGGGGGATTATGTGACCTGCTCCTGTCATTGTAAAATCGCGATTTTGTTGGTAAAGAAAACATATGATCTTTTAAATAATTAGTGTTAGAAGTATTAAATTAGTTCCAGAAGCAAATGCATTTTATAATAACTTATATAATAATTATATGTCGAGTATTTTCTCACGATTTGAGCACGCTGCCTGATACCGATGTAGTAAATGTGGTGTTTTAACATGTTGACGGTTTGATAAACCAAATAATATTAACACGTATACCGATGTAATATAGCTATAAGGTATATAATACACTGTAACTTTATGAAAAGTGTTTATTTAACACTAATATAGAATATATCTGGTGTTTTTCTGTATTAACAGGATCTGAGGAGGAATATTACTGAAAGCTGTACCATGACGCTTTTTCATTTCGGAAACTGTTTTTCCTTGGCCTATTTCCCATATTTCATTACCTACAAATGTAGTGGATTGTAAGTATTTAGAGTATTTTTTTTATATTTATGACAGTATTATAGTATTATATCTAGCTAAGTTCGATAGACTTGAATCGATATTGTTGACTCAATAGTGGTGCTGCAGTATGTATTATTTAAGATGTGGTGTTTGTTTTATATACTGAAATATGTCAATGGACCGTATAATCATCTTGAGTCATATACCCTATGCCATTCAACAGTTGTTGTATGCTACAAATGTCAACATTTTCTTTCTGACTGTGATGTTATAATCTTCACAATATATATATATATATTTTTTTTTTGCTAGATCTGAATATAATGCATTTTGGAGATGTGTCCAAGCAGGTGCTACCTACCTCTTTGTGCAGCTGTGCAAGGTGAGTGAACCTTTTGGTTCTCACAAAGAGTTTTCTAATGTTTGGAGGTCTAAGAGAGAATGTTATGAGGTTTTCTTTAAATGTGTGATATCACTTTCAGATGCTGTTTCTTGCCACATTTTTCCCCACCTGGGAGGGAGGAGCTGGCGTGTATGATTTTGTTGGGGTGAGCTGTGAATGTGCCACTACTTTTTATTCATTTTTGAGTTTTTCATTATGCATTTATATAGATAACTTTGATTCAAAATTTGATTCGACATATAGTTTACTCAAAATGTAGATGAGTTTGTTTCTTCGTCTAAACAGATTTGGAGAAATTTACCATTACATCATTTGTTCACCAATGGATCCTCAGGAGTGAATGGGTGCCGTCAAAATGAGAGTCCAAACAGCTGATTAAAACATCACAATAATCCACAAGTAATCCACACGACTCCAGTCCATCATTTTGCAGAGTAAAAAGATGTGTGTTTGTAAGAAACAAATCCATGATTTAGATTTTTTAAGTTTAAACCAAACTGCGAGTCCACAATGCATAATAATGCTTCCTTCAGTGAAAATGTCCATCAAAATGTCCCCTGTTATTTTCTCTCACATCAAAATCCACTGACATATTTGTTTAGAACTGTTTTGGACGTATTTCTCTCCTGATTCAGAATAAGTAATATTGTGGATGGATGACTTGTATTTTAGGTAGAAGAAACAGTTTGAAGTTAAAAACATCTTGATGGATTTGTTTCTTAAAAAACATTAAGCTTTTTACTTCACAAGATGTTAACTGAGGGACTGGAATGGTGGGGATTAGTTGAGGATTATTGTGATGTTTTTATCAGCTTGATGTGGACTCTCATTCTGACGGCACCCATTTACTGCAGAGGATCGCGATGTAATGCTGAATTTGAAACACCTTGAAACAAGGTGAATACATTGTCAGCAAATGTTTATTTTGGGGTGAATTATTCATTTAAGGTTTTGTGCTCACAACTTGTTCACACATTGTTATTTAATTCATGTTGACAGTGCAAATATCCATGTTAACTTCATTCATTCATGTCCTTTTAACCCCAGGAGTTCATGAAGGCCACAGTGGACATGGCTGATCTTCTAGGTCTTCATCTGGTTATGTCTAGAAATGCTGGGAAGGGCGAATATAAGATCATGGTGGCAGCTATGGGCTGGGCTACAGCCGAACTCATCATGTCAAGGTATTCTAATCATCCTGAGAAATTCGGCATCAACTACAATAATGACAGATTTTCACTGGCAGTAACCAGTAGATATTAACATATATGGTATGGTTTAGCACTTTGTTCAAGATTTAAGTCCAAGTTTGAGAAATGACCAGTACTGTAAAAAAAATCATTAATTTTAGTTCATTCTAAACAGATGTATTCCTTTATGGGTGGGAGCTCGTGGCATTGAGTTTGACTGGAAATACATTCAAATGAGCTTTGACTCCAACATCAGTCTGGTAAGATATGTGCTTACTTTGTGCTTTAGTTTTTGTGTTTGCATGCATCAAAAAAGTCAACATCACAAATATGTGCGTTTATTTCTTTATTTTACTATAACTTTGTTTAATGATATGATGATGTCTTTTTGTCATTGGGACACAATTTTTAAGTCAGATTTACATGCTTCTGTTACTTTTCCTTGTACCTGATCTTAATATTGTTTGTTATCATATCAGGTACATTATATTGCCATGGCAGCAGTTGTTTGGATGTTCACTCGATACGACCTTCCCAAAAGCTTCAGACTCCCCGTTACCGTCCTGCTGGGATTGTGTGTTTATAAGGGCTTTCTCATGGAGTAAGTATCACATTCATACTTGTTTATCTTTATTCTGCCTTAAGAGAAACTTATTTAGTACTTTAACATTTGTTACAGTTTTTCATCTGAGGTATTGCAACAGAGCTGGTTTAAGTCAGCGTTGTCAGTTGTTTTCGTATGGCTACAATATGTTTTAGTCAAAATACAAAACAAGTGCTAAGATGTATGCAAAATTGTGCCATGTTTCTTTATGATTTATGAAAACAATTAAATTCAAGTAAGGATTCACAATGAAATGTAACCATTATTTGCTTTTTTAAGAATTTGGCATCAGTTTTGGTCAAATATTGGATAAGGATAATATTGGTGCTTTATTTTTCCAATTCAGTCAGTCAGTTTGCTGTTTTACTACAGAAGATTACTACTGCAAAGTACTAAATTATTCATTTTACCTACTGTACATTTAGTACATTTTATTGTTTACCTTCACTGTGTGGATGAATGGTTCAAACAGTATTGATTCACAATATCAACTATTATGTTTTTGGCGGTGACATAAAAGTAATTCGCTTTAATTTTCAATATTGGACAACACTTCTGTATCAGTTTAATTGCGTACCATTTAAAAGCAGCTATTTACATTCATCTACAAAGATAATTTGTTTGAACTTGTAAATTGAATTAGTCAATTAGATGTTCAGTTTGTATAATAATTAGAACATAATAATTATTATTACGTTATTTTAATTATTTAATTTTATTCCTTTTTATTTAATTCATTGAAAAATGCCTATTTAATATAGGAAAGTTTAATACTGTAGAAGTGATGCACTTGTTCGTCTCTCCTCTAGATGGCACTGTTGTTATAAGTTTATTGCCATTGCTGCTTTAGTTTCTGGCTGTGTTCCGAGGCAACATCGGTCCTGGAGTGCCGATGATCTGCAGAGTTTAGTTCCAACTTTAATAAAACACACCTGAATAAACTAATCAAGGTCTTCAGGATTACTAAGGCTACAGGCAGGTGAGGTTTTGTTTTCAGGGTTGGAACTAAACTCTGCAGGACCTCGGCACTCCAGGATCTCTGTACTTATTACTTACTCAGTATTGTAGACTATGCACTGTATACTAATTGCTGTTTTTTTTTAAAAATAGCATGTGAAATGCATTACGCAGCATAAAACATTTAATACAGTAGTATGCAATGTTATCAAATGACCTTTACATCTTGAATGTGAGCATCTTGCATTTATTTCACATTAATTTAGTGTTGCAGGAAATTTCAGATGTTTTAATTTAAATTGCATTGTGTGTTACAGTGTTAGTGTTGTGCAGTAGGTCTTCTGGGTGTTTCACACATATAAAAATATATGCACACTACTTGCTGTATACATATTATAAACTGTAGAATTAATATGTGTTTTCTTTAAAAAAAAAAAAAAAAAGTATGCTCTTTGTTTTGCACCTAACTGTTTATTTCCATGTTTGTGTCTCTCCCTCAGACTGTTTGTTCATGTTTTCCTCCTGGGCAGCTGGACGGCTCTGCTAGTGAAGGCCGTGCTCACTGGTGCTATCTCCCTCTGTTCACTCTTCCTATTCGTCACACTAGTTCACAGCAACTAAACACTTATACTGTAGAGTGCCTCCACTTAAGGGGCATTTCAAGTATTTGAAGAGCAAATCCACATTCCTGCTTTGAAAACTTTTGACTTTTTTATCTGCCACATTGAGAGACTGTGAGAGTATAACTGTTATTAGTGAACATGTGTTTATACTTTATTCGATTAACTAAATAAACATCTGACTTCAATGTGAAGGAATACCTGGACAGTTTTGGGAGAGAAACCAGTTATGGTAAAACCAACTTCAAGAAAGACCTTATTAACAAGCTAATTTATTAATAAAGACCACATGGGACAAATATCACTTGCAGTTTTTGTATGGTAGAATTTAGTTATTATATGTTTTTATATATATATATATATATGTATATGTATATGTAAATACTTGATTTTTAATACTTGATATAAATACTCACATGCCTGCAGCCGCAGAACATTACTAGTTTCTCATATTGTGTTGGTATGATCTTGGTGTGCTTTCATTTCACTCTCTTCCATAGTTTGGTACCTGTAGTGGGTTTCTTAGCCATAACTTGATCGCCCAAGATTTTCAGTCGGGTTTAGATCAGGACTCTGGCCTGGCCGTTTTATTATTTTAATGTTCTCAGCTTCAAGGAACTGTTTTACCTGTTTTGCAGTGTGACGGAAGCACTGTCTTGCATGAAAATTGAAAGCTGATTTGGTGATGCTTGCAGGGAAGGAACTGCTTGTTGCTGAAGGAGGTTCTGATAAACATTTGCATTCACCTTTCCATGTAGCTATGTAAAAGTCCCAACTCCTGCTGCAGAAAACATCCCTCAAACCATGACACCTCCACCTTTCACTGACAACTTTATGCATTTTGGCTTCAGTCTTGCCTCGGTTTGAAACCAAATAGAATGTTTCCCATCAGATCCAAATAAATTAAACTTGCTCTCATCACTAAAGTGAACTTTGGGCCAGTTCTCCTGTCTCCACACAACATGCTCCTCAGCAAAGGTGAGCCTAGCCTGTTGGTTCTTAGTGTGCTTTCAGTCTGACATCCAGGGTTGCCAGGTTTTCACAATAAAACCTGCCCAATTGCTACTCAAAACTAGCCCAATCGCATTTTGTGGGGGGTCCTCTGGTAAATAAAAATGCATTCTGAGGGGTAAAATCCATGTTTTTTTTTTTTGGCAGGGTTCCGCTGGTAAAATTCAGATTCCAGGGGCTAAATATCACATTATTGGGGTCGCTTCAACCCACGGCAAACATGTTAAAGTAGCCCAATTCTGGTAAAAAATTGCATTCAGAGGGGTAAAATCCATGTTTTTTGGCAGGTTTCCCCTGGTAAAATTCAGATTCCAGGGGCTAAATATCACATTACTGGGGTTGCTTCAACCCACGGCAACAGTGTTAAAGTAGCCCAATACTGCGGCAAAACCGCAGACTTGGCAACACTGCCGACTTCTCTTAAAAATGCTGAGACAGATCCTTACCCTCTGAACTGGCAAGCAATTCCAGCTGCAGTGTTGAACCAAGTCCCCATTGAGATTCTCAGCATTATCCTGTCTTCTCGTGCATTTGTCTTACATTGAGGACCAGCTTTTTTGGGGGACGTGAATGATTTAGTGTCATTGTAAACCTGGAATATTTGAGCAATAACAGATTTGGAACAGCAAACTTCTCTAGCTGAAAGGGTCATCCCTTTGGGCTTCATCTGGACAACTTCCTGTTGCAAGGTTTCAGTCACCAAAGAGCGGCCTGTCATTTTGTAAGCTCAGTGAAAATTGGAGGAATGCTGCCACTTAAATAGGGTTTGTCATATAATTAAGGAAACTG
>JAHKKF010538257.1:0-34309 GCA_019740295.1 Labeo calbasu
AGCTAAATGTAGGCCGTAAATGAACTACGCTGTGATCGTTTGATTTCACAATCACTAAGCTGCCAACAAATCTTTCGGTCTTTATTTACTCTGAAAGAGTTAATAGTTTGAAGTTGGAATAGTTTGAAAGAGATGTGACTATAAATACAATGAGGCTGTGAAAGTGGATTAGTGATTAGATGAGTTTACCAGTGTGATATGATGGCATTTAACATCCCGACAACATTTTCCTGTCCCATCTGTCCGCTTGTTGGCACCTGCCTTTTTCAAGACAACCCAGTAACAGTGTTGCCAAGTCTGTGATTTTCCCGCGGAATTGGGCTACTGTTGCTGCGGGTTGTTTTTCATGTCCGTGGATTGAAGCGACCCCAACAATGTTATAATTATCCTCAGGAATGTGAACTGTACCAGGGGAACCCCGCCAAAAAACTTGTATTTTAGCCCCGGAACTCAATTTTTACTGGGGGATCCTCCTTAAAATGTGACTGGGTTAGTTTTGGGCTAGTTTTGAGTAGCAATTGGGTGGGTTTTGTTGTGAAAACCTGGCAACCCTGCCCAGTAACTTCGTTTTAGTAATATCTTTTCTGCAAGCATATCAAAAAACGAGCCATTATGTAGAAAGGGGATCTGTATATTACGCTGCTGCCACACGGATCTAATATAAACATGCAATTTCTTTCCCAGCTGTTTACCTTTACAGGCATAACTAACTGTTTTTGTAACTCCTGTTTGGCAGTTTAAGCGCAGTAAGACATGAAAGAAAACTAGTTTAGTACTCAAATGCCATGTGACAGCCGCTTTCTGTGTGTGTGCTATGAATGGGTGTGCTCAGAAAACCCTATATCAGAAGTTTAAACTAATATGGTTTAAAACGCATGATTTCAGCGCAATAGACATGATAATCAAAACCAAACTGATGTCTTTAGAAGAGAATCTGAGGTACAAGCTGTTAAAGGAGAAGTCCACTTCCAGAACAACAATTTACAAATAATGTACTCACCCCCTTGTCATCCACGACGTTCATGTCTTTCTTTCTTCAGTTGTAAAGAAATTGTTTTTTGAGGAAAACATTTCAGCATTTTTCCCCATATAATGGACTGATATGGTGCCCCGATTTTGAACTTCCAAAATGTTCCAATTCCTATCTAGCGAAACGATCGGTTATTTTCATTTTAAAAAATACTAATTTAAATACATTTTATTCTCAAACACTCATCTTGCCTTACAGTCCTTGAACTCTGTGTACTCTGGCTCAAGACAGTTAGGGTATGTCAAAAAACTCTGTATTTTCTTCCTCAAATCATTTCAAAATCATCCTGCATCGCTGCAGAATTTCTGACCCAGTCTTTTCAAAGTAAACATGCAAAAAAGATCAAACACCCTTACAAAAAAGGTAAAACAGCCAAATAGGACGATTTTGAAGTTGAGGGAGAACATGAGAGTTTTTTCGACATACCCTAACTGTCATGAACAGGAACAAAAAGTAAGACAAGACGAGCGTTTGGCTTTAAAAAGTATATAAATTGTTTTATTTTTATTAAAATAACACATTGTTACGCTAGACCCTTCTTTCTCAGCTGGGATCGTTTACAACCGCATGTGGGATCGTTTGAAGCTGCATTTAAACCCTTTTTTATAAGTTCAAAATCGGGGCACCATATCAGTCCATTATATGGGGAAAAATGCTGAAATGTTTTCCTCAAAAAACATAATTTCTTTATGACTGAAGAAAGAAAGACATGAACATCGTGGATGACCAGGGGGTGAGTAAATAATTTGTAAATTGTTCTTCTGAAAGTGGACTTCTAATGAGCAACAGCTCATAAGCATTTAAAGAGACATGCACGAAAACAGTGTTTCTGCTTCCACTCAAGATGTGTGTGCTTCCATTTTCAAACTGTTGTAATAAATGATCTGTGGGGTATTTTGAGTTGAAACCTGAGACTTATATTACATATTGTAAAAAAGAGGCTCCTTTAAGGTCATATACAATGTTAAAAAATATAGCGCTTGTGTTAACAACAGACCTTATTTTAAGCTTTTAACAAAAACCCAGTGGAAAAAAAATCCATTGACTTCAGAATGACAGAGCGGAAAGTGCTAAACTTGGCCTACAAAAATACATCTTCCCTGCAGCAGTCTATACAGAAGAAAAGATCTGTTACGTCGCAACTATAAATATACAAATGTATCCAAATTACCCTCTGTTCATTTGGCAGTCATCTGTGTGGTCTGGTTTCTTTGTGTTTGATTCTCTCTTTTCCCTAATCTCATTGGTCAATGACGATAATATAGCTTCTTCTGACTTTGTTTTTTGCCTCTTCAAATAAAAGAGAAAAGAAAATTACAAGTGCTCTTTGACTGTAAGTTTATTATGGTTAAGATGTAATTGAATGAATGAGAGTCATTGTGCACCAACCTGGATTTGCTTTGCAATGATGTTTGTACTGATTCTACGTCGTAACTGTGGCTGAGAACGAGATGGAAGAGAAAGAGACTGGTGATACTGTAAACAATCCAGATAATACACATCTAAATGATTTATATATCTACATGAATTAAGAAAACAAACAACGAAGCCACATGCTTCAAAGCCAAGCAAGTATGGAATCAATACCTTTTGGAAATCTTTTTCCAGCTTTTCAACAGTGTCAGTTTCCTCTGTAGTGACACAGATACATTTTCAAAATGTTAGTGAATGCATCATAAGTTTAACATTATGAAAGAACTGAATGGGTGTTTTCCTACCCTGCAGTTCGTAGACATATCGCTCTCTGCTGCTTTTCTCCATCTGTTTCTTCATCTCCTCTAGTTCAGCACTGTTCCTCTCATGTCGCCGCTTCAGTTTCTCCACATGAGCCACCATCAGTTCCACTGCACGGCTCACTTTAGCCTCCTACACGCAGAAAGAATGTGATTTAACATATTAAAAGTAATGTTCCCCGGCTTTACTACCAGAGTAATATCTAGTATGGACCGATACCTGATGCACAGCTCCAAGAACCTCTGATGTGTTGGAGATTCGTCCGACGGTGCCCTTAATGATGTTAAGACACAACTCAAGACGCTGGAGAAGCCCGGCACGTTTGATATCTAAGCACATTCCCTTGAGTGTCTAGTGATAAAAATACAGTCCTAGAATTGGCATAGGCTAAATTTTTTTTTAAAAAAGCTATTCTCAGACGTAGTCGTACCTCAAGCACTTCCATGCCTCTTTCTACTTCCAGTTTGAGGTTGTCCTCGGCATTGTCCCGAGCGTGTTCCTCCGTCTCCAGCCGTTGACACAGCGTGTACTGGTCACAGCGAAAGGCCAGAGACAGCCGAGAGAAAGCAGCCTGTGATCATAGTAAAATCAGCTCAGAAAAATATATTCACAAATATTTTTAAATAGGGTTTTCCAAATCATGAAGGAACTGCACAGAGAAGCACAGAACACTATTTAGAGCCCTAGCGTCAGGAGACAAGTAAACAGTGGATTTATTGATTTATTTACTGCATATTATGCAGCTGCCACAGAGATCTAATATAAACATGCTATTTCTTTCTCAGCTGTTTACCTTCACAGACATAACCGACTGTTTTTGCAATTCCTGTGTGGTGTATTTGACAGTTTAAGTACAATAAGACATTTAGTACTCACATGCCGTGTGACAGCTGCTTTCGAATGTGCGCGCTCAGAAAGCCGTATATCAGACATTTAAACTGATATGGCTTTAAAAAGCATGATTTCAGTGCAATAGACATGATAGTCAAAACCAAGTAAGTGCTTTTTTGGCAGAGTATCTGAGTTACCAGCTGTAAAGGCACAGCCCTATTCTAGAAAAGGGGGCGGGAAGTCGCAGCTCATTTGCATTTAAAGAGCCAGGTATGAAAACAGTGTGTTTGTTTCTGCTTCCACTCAAAATAGGTATTTTTTATAAATGATATACTAAATGATCTATGGGATCTTCTTGGGACACCTGAGACTTACCTTTAATCGGCATCAGAAAATGATGAATGTGACTGTGTTAATGCATTAAATTACTGAAATATTAATTTAAAATCTTGGGGATACTTTAAAGAACTCCACTTCCAGAACAACAATTTACAAATATTTACTCACCCCCTTGTCATCCAAGATGTTCATGTCTTTCTTTCCTCAGTCGTAAAGAAATTATGTTTTTTGAGGAAAACATTTCAGCTTTTTTCTTCATACAATGCGGCTTCAAACGATCCCAGCTGAGAAAGAAGGGTCTTATGTAGCATATCGATCGGTTATTTTAATTAAAAGAATACAATTTATATACCTTTTAATGCCAAACGTTCTTGTCTTACTCTGTCTGGACTGTATTTGTTCCAGTTCGTGACAGTTAGGGTATGTCGTAAAACTCCCGTCTCATGTTCTCCCTTAACTTCAAAATCGTCCTATTTAGCTGTTTTACCTTTTTTGTTAAGGGTGTTTGATCTTCTTTGCATGTTCACATTGCAAAGACTGGGTTGGTACTTCTGCAGCGATGTAGGATGATTTTGAAATGATTTTTGAAGTTGAGGGAGAAAATACGATTGAGTTTTTCGACATACCCTAACTGTCTTGAGCCAGAATACACAGAGTTCATGGAGAGAGCGTTTGAGATTAAAAAGTATTTAAATTGTATTTTTGTAAATGAAAATAACCGATCGTTTCACTAGATAAGACCCTTCTTCCTCTTCTTCCTTTTCACTGGGATCATTTGAAGCCGCATTTAAACTGCATTTTGGAAGTTCAAAATCGGGGCACCATAGCAGTCCATTATATGGAGAAAAATGCAGAAATGTTTTCCTCAAAAAACTATTTCTTTACAACTGAAGAAAAAAAGCCATGAACATCTTGGATGACAAAGGGGTGAGTACATTATATGTGAATCTTTGTTTTGGAAGTGGACTTCTCCTTTAAAATAAATATTTTAGGTCAAAACTGAAGAATTGTGCAAAGGTGAGCAGAAAAAAAAACTATTTTAAATGAATATAGCCAGACATAAAAATACATTTATTTAGATTAAAAAGATAATCCAAATGAAACAGATTTATTAATGTATGCCTCTTTTTAAAGAGAATTGTTATTCCATCACATCAACTTGATAGTACGAATATCATTTTATTTATTTATTTTAATCAAACAGGACTGACCTCCAATTCCTCCTCTGTCATGTCAACACTATGATGAAGTGAAATAACAGACATTATACGTTAGACTTTATCAATATAAAGTAGGGGTGTAACGGTACACGTATTTAATATATTTTCAGTACACGTAATACATTTTCAGTACGAGTCTTTCGCTTTAGTACGCATGTGAACCGAACAAGTACAGATTTTTTTTTTCGGGAAATTCAAACAATAAATGGCGGTTTGACAGTTTTTGATGTGGCATGACGGCCTTGCTTCTGGGATGGTTTAGAAGCGTGTATTAATAACTTAATTATTTAATGTATGTTTAAATTAGTCTGTTATGAAACATTATGACAGGCACTTTGTAATTGAATATATTTAACTAATAGAAATTCTAAGTTAATTTAAAAACTACATTGTTCAATTTACATGATTGCATACATTTTTTTTTTTTAAAGTTAATTGTTGATTATGTTTAAAAATCAATAGTAATTAAATTTAAGTTTAAGGGTTAAATTGTTAATTGTAACCTAATAATGGTAAAAGGCTCCCTATAGTTTAAAGCATAAACTGAGGTAGATTTATCACCAAGAAAACTGTAATTAAAAATGAATGCAGTTTTCCCCCGCTGTACCGAAATCATACCGAACCGTGACGTTAAAAACGAGGTACATACCAAACCGTTATATTTATGTACCGCTACACCCGTAATATAAAACTATCATTTATGTCTGAGCAAATCACCTGTTAGGACCCAGCCTCACATCATCAGATGGCTCTTCTAAAGCAATTTCGTCCTCGTGTCTAGACCCTTCAGAAGAGGAAAACGTCACTTTAATGTACGTATAGCAGGAATGTATGGTGTGTAAATGGTTTTGTTGATGCATTACCTTCCTCAGAGTCATTCTCACTATTCTCTGTATGGTTGTTGGTCAGCACTTGCTGGTCTTCACAGGCCTAATCAGACATTGTTTAACAAAATCTATTGTAATCTACAGTACATAATACTTTAAAAACAGTATTGATTAGATTACCGTTTTACCTTAAAAACAAAGTTAACAAATAACTTGAAAACAATCAAGATTTAGTTGGTCAAGTTGCAAAATAATTAAGAACAGAGATATTAGTCTTAAACATCCAGACTACACAAGTTTAAACAAAGGGTATCCTGATTTCCCGAACTACTAAAACCAAGATAGAGCTATGAATTTTGCCTACACATTGTGACCTCTGAACAAAAGCCCCCTAATGACACTTTAATAATCACCAGTCCTATACACGGATTTACTTCTGCTCAAGGTAAAATCCACAAAGTATAAAAAGACAAACACTTGCTTACCATGACATTTGCTGTGATTTCTTGCTCTCCACTTCCCTTCCTACTCCCAACGGACACTACTTAATCTCATTAAGAGATAGAGTCAAGAAAACTGGCAGACTAATGATGCCGTTTTAAACAAGTCATGGCTGCCACAGAGACTAGCATGACACAACCTGAATTGAGCGAAAATCAATGCTACAAAAGACAACTGCAAAAATACATACTACAACACACCATGAAGGTGACCCAACTTGCAAAAGTTGTTAATGTCTTAGACATTTTAATAAATTCTTAATTTATGCATGTGAAGCAGTTTTACATCAAGGTTTTTCTTGGAACTACAATAAATTACACTGCTTCCTTATGACAAATCTTTGAGAAACTATTCTAATCAGTTTTTGCAACTTCCACACTGATAACATTTAATCAAATGAGCATATTCAGCATTTAGGAAAGACACACAAACAGATGAGATTTGGATCAACTCCACATTTATTGTAGAAAATTGAGGAACAGAGTCTCTAATAGAGGCGCTGTGGCTTTCCCATGGTGCTCTTGATGTAGAGCGCTCTGACGTTCTGCCAGTTCTTCTTCAGCAGAGACACCAGGAAGTTAACAGCCAGGTGGATGTTGTAGACCAGCTCTTCCTCAGTCATCCTGACATGACCAACGGCCACAGCCAGACACAGAACCTAAACATGACAGAGACGACCATTAACAACTTCAAGTAATACAAATTCAGAAGCTCTTAAAATTAACATCAACATGTCTTAACAACAGTAAAGACAAAAGATCTGTAATAATCTGTTATTTTTAAAATTCTCCTCTGTTCAATAAGGCTGCATTTAGAGTAAAAATGTATTAAAACCAGTAATACTGGGATATTCTCTAAACATTAGTTTAAAAAAAAAAAAAAAAAAAAAAAGCACTTTATTTTTTGTTTTATGTACACTGCTGTTCAAAAGGTTGGAATCAGTACGAATTGTAACTTTTTTTTGAAGTCGCTTATGCCCAACAAAGTTCCATTTATAAAAAAAAAAAAACAAGTATTATGAAATATTGCAATTTAAAATAAGTTCTCTTTAATATACTTTAGAATAGAATTATTTCTGTGATGCAAAGCTAAATTTTCATCAGCCATTACTCCAGTCTGTCACAATCCTTCAGAAATCATAATATGCTGATTTATCATAAATGTTGGAAACTATTGGAATTGTGCTGCTTAATTTTTCAGAATTCTTTGAATAAAAAGTTAAGAACAGCATTTATCTAAAATAGAAATATTTTCTAACAATTTAATTCTCCGTACCATCACTTTTTATCAATTTAACACATCCTTACAGAATAAAAGTATTAATTTCTGTCAAACAAAGAAAGAAAAACCATGTACTGATCCCAAACTGTGAATGGTTGTATATTGGTAAAGATTTATATTTTAAATAAATGCTGTTCTTTTTCAAATGGTTTTGTTCAAAGAATCCTGAAAAATAGCATCACAGATTCCAAAAGAATTATAAAAAAATAAAAATAAAAATTAATAAATAAAGCAGCACAACCTTTTCAACATTGATAATAAATCAACATATTAAAATGATGAAAAGGATCATGTGACACTGAAGAGTAATGATGCTAAAATACAGCTTTGCATCACAGAAATAAATTCTATTTAAAGTATATTCAAATAGAAAACCACTGTTAAATTGCAATAATTTCACAATATTACCATTTTTCTGTATTTTTAATCAAACGCAGCCTTGACGTGCAGAAGAGTCTTTAAAAAAAAAAAAAAATTAAAATAAAAAAAAATAATAATAATTGTAATATTATACGTATCTATACTTGTCACTTCTGATCAATTTAATATGTCCAAAGCAGTTTTAATAAAAACATACCTTCTTCATCTGGAATTTGATGGTGGATTTCACTTCATCCACCTTGGTGCCCAGGTTCTCGTTATGGGTGAGCAGAGAGGGGAACTTTCCTGCCTTGTTGAGACCAGGTCCCAGAATACGAGGAATCTGCTTGATCAGAGACTCAGAAGCCAGGAAAGCATCGTATTTCTTTGCTAAATAGGAACCAAGAAAACGTCAATATGTAGACTCAATCCACAACATAAATGCTAATGTTCTTTCAAAAGGAAACTCACCCAACTTCTTGACCAGTTTCTTGTTTTTGTTGAGCTTTTTAAGAGCCTCAATGTCCATGTGTGGAAGCTCAGCGGCCTTGGCTTCATCACAATGCTGCTGGTCACCAAGAATGCACACGGAGAACTTGGGACGTGGGGTGGTCTTCAGCCTGTGAGGGGTGACGGAAAAGATGGACTGACGAACAGAAGCATATCAGACCCTTTTTGACCAACGTGAGGCAGAACAGAAGAGTCTTACCCATACCACCTCAGCTGGAATCAGGTGTTGATAGCACAGGCATAACAACAAAATGGTCGGCTTAGGTATGACGGCACGAAGGCCGTCACCTATAGCCTCCCCTCATGTTTTAAGACCCAGGGTAGGGGTCCGTCTGCTTCACCAATCCAGAGAACGGATGGTTCAGACAGACTACCCGAGGCAGTTCTCACCTGCCTGCCTTTAACCTGCCCATTCATGTAATCTGAATGACTAATTCATGTCAAGATATATAGATTTTTATTCAGGCAGTGCAAAAAGGCAGACAGACAGAAGGCTGGGTGATACAGTAAAGGGCCGAACCTGACAGTGCCTGAGAAACGCTTGTCCTTCTGGGGATCGTAGTTCTTCAAGCTGATCTGCAGTTCCACAGTCTCAAGGAACCTTAAATATGAAAGTCACTAAGTTACTACTCATTATATACTACTACTGTATACATAGTAGGTTCACACTTCACTAATACATATTTATTAAACAATAGTGCACAATTAAAATACAAGCTAGTATTTATAAAAAAAAAAAAAAAAGGTACATATGACAAAAACAGATGCTATAAACACGTATATGGCGTGCCACATGGTGTCTACTAATGAAAACAGTACGACTAGCATCTTACTTTTTCTTCTTAAGACGGGCGCCAGCCTGGACCTCCCGAACAGCCTCGTACAAAGTGTCTCTTGAGACCTTGCTGTTAAAGAAATACATAAAATATGATTAATTGCATAACTACAATTTGTTCTGAGTGACTCGAGTGCATAAACGTCGCGATGACTACGTAAGCAGACTGACCGATGAATGTATCATTGGTTGACATGCCTCAAAGTTTGTTTTTTAAAACTCAATATATCGATATTACTTAGGTTAGATATGAATAATAATGGCCAGAACGATTATGATTTCAGATGAAGTTAATTAAACGGCAGATTAAACCGGATTGCACTGCGGATGACCCGGCTATGCTACGCGGTAGCTCTGAAGAGCTGCTCGAGATTGTCAGGGAAAACAAACCTCACTGTTTTCGACTAACATTGCTTGACGATATATTGGTTTACGTGTCTATTAAATCGTAGAATAAGGTTTATATAGAATTAAATACATTATAAATGAACCGTTCTCACGTGCCTCATTTTGCCGTGATGCCTCTCCTTTCACACGGAGCTCGAAAAAGGAAGTACGAAGGGAAGTTGCGCCGAATATAAGCGACAGAGAGTGAAAAACGGACTTCCGGAGCCGCCATAATTGTTGTGGCTAAGAAATGTAACCAGCAGAGAACTTTACATTCCGTTCTTCTTTGATATAAAGTCGCTTTTCCAAAGCCTTTGAGAACATATAACATTCTTGAGTTTGTTGTAAGGAACCCTTTTATTTGAAATTTTTATAATAATATTTTTCTTTAACGTTTGTAACGATCTTTAACGTCTGTATGTTTTCTTTTTTTCCTAATGTCGATTATTATTATTTTTTGCAATTAAAAAAAATAATCTTAAAGAGGGAAAAATACAAACTTTACATTTCACAAACAATTTTTTAAATGTGTCAAAAGTGTGTGAAATAAACAATTACATTAATATTTATACTTTTAATCTACCACACAAATTAATCTTAATTCAAATATGTTAGTACATAACATTTAAATAATACAAATTCAGATAGTTTAATTGAAAATATGATGTTTAATAAATAATATAAATATTTATTGATATAAAGAGTTATCCCATGCAATATATATATTTTATCTCAATACAACTATACAGTACAAATCATTTATTACATTTACAAAATATATTCACAAAATTATACAATCAGATCAACTAAAAATCATGTACTGAAGAGCCATTTAAAATGGGCATAATACGATTCAAAGGGAAATCCGTTTTAATGCAGCCTGCAATGATTTCTTGAGGAAGGTTTCGTTGAAAGACAGGCAACTGGAAAGTGTGTGGTGGCATGCAGGATTCACCTGAAATGCAAAAAAAAATAAACAAAAATTAAATAAACTAAAATCAAAAGTAAAAAACACTCTGTTTATGCTAGCTTTAAAAACATTTTAACACCTAGATATATTTATTGTGATGTTTATTGGTTAGTGCTGGAGCATAATTAGGTTTCGTAGTACTAATGATGCTGTAAGGACCATAAAATTCTACTTACAGGAGAAGTTCACTTCCAGAATTAAAATTTTCTGATAATTTACTCACCCCTATGTCATCCAAGATTTTCATCCACAAATGTTTAACCACAAATGCTCACGTGTCACATGTGGTTAGTTCTTTTGTCTGTGTACTTTGGTTAAAAGAAGTAGGGTAGAGCCAAATCTCATTTCTTCCTCCAACTTCAAAATCGTCCGACATCGCTGTTTTACCTTTTTTTGTAAAGGCCGTTTGACCTTCTTTGCACGTTCCCTTTGTAAATACTGGGTCGGTGTGACTACAGAACGCATAAGGTTGAGCATTTGTGGTTAAAAAGTATATAAATTTGTATTTTTCTTACAAAATGACCAATTGTTTCACTAGATAAGACCCTTATTCCTCAGCTGGGATTGTGTAAAGGCCTTTGAAGCTGCACTGAAACTGCAATTTAGAATTTTAACCTGTTGGCCACCTTTGAAGTCCACTATATGGAGAAAAATCCTGGAATGTTTTCCTCAAAAACCTTAATTTTTTTCAAATGAGACAAGAAAGACATGAATATTTTGGATGACATAGGGTTGAGTAAATGATCATGAAATTTTCATTCTGGGAGTGAACAATATTGTGGTCGAAGGTTTTGTTGAGGCGTTTTTTATACTTTCAGAATGAGAATATATCCAGTCATTACAGTTATACTCACATGTGACTGATACTTTGTCAAGACACTCAGCAACATCTTGGCAAACTTCATAGATTTGCTGAAATGTGAAGACTGGCAGCAAAGCTGATTGGTGAAGAGAGAGAAATCCTCCTCACTCAGCTCAAGCTGTGAGCGTAACAACAGAACCCATTAACAAAGGACTAAAAGATCCTTTAAGATTCAAAAGAGCTTTCTTAACTACCTTTGAATCCAGCAGTGCATGGATGACTGATAACACTCCCTCATCCCAGGAAAGTCCAAGTATTGTTCTAAGATTTGAAAGCAAATTTCTGTGATCAGCTAAACCGTGTCAAATTACAAAAGCATAATATATTCCAAAAATGACCAAGACCCGTTTCTTTTTTTTTAAAAGCTGAATTGTGATATTCAAACTCACCGAAATACAAGAAGCCTGTGATGTGGCTCAAGGCAGTCCACTACCAGTCTACAGAGTAATTCTGCCTGGGCACTTCCTAAAGAAAAAATACAAGTAGTGTTTACTGAAAAAAAAGGCCTGAAATGTAAGGGTTATTTCATACAAAAACAAACATTCTGTCTTTATTACTCACCCTCATGTCGTTCCAGTCCCGTAAAACACGGAACACAAATTAAGATATTACAGTTGAACCACTGATGTCACATGGACTGTTTTTTTTTTTTTTTTTTTTGCATTTTTCATGATAGGACAGTTGAGATATGACAGGAAGCAATTAGGAGAGAGACTATTTTAGCGATGTTCTTACAACCCTTTTGGGTCTTGGAACATTTCAGTTACATTGCTGTCTATTTAGGGTCAGAAAGCTCTCGGATTTCATCAGAAATATTTTAATTTGTGTTCCGAAGATGAACGATGGTCTTACAGGTTTGAAACGACATGAGGGTGAGTAATTAATGACATAATTGTCATTTTTGGGTAAAATAAGTATATAAATAAAAAAATGGTACATATTCGCTAACTTGATATCCAGGGGGAAAAACATACTCATACCAGTTTGTCCCTTCTGTAAAACTGGCTCTATCAGAGCCTGGCAGGTTGGTCTGGGGTAACGAGAGCAAAGAGACATTACCGCTGTTACCAAACAGCGAGAGGCAGGTTCTGCGAGGGACAGAATCTAAGGCAGAGAAATGCATGAACATAAGTGTGATTAAGGTTATATATGGTAAATATAAAAAAAAAAACACTTAAAAACTGTATTTAAAGCATAATACTTATAAATTTACAAACAAATAAACAAATCATAAAAGGAGCCAAACACCCATACGCATTACAGTTCAAAAGTTTGAGGTTTGGTAAGATTTTTGATGTTTCTACAAAAATTCTCTTAAGCTTAGTAAGGCTGCATATATTTGATCATAAATATAGTAAATACAGTAATATTGTGAAATATTATTGCAATTTAAAATGCCGGTTTTCTATTTTAAATATGATTTATTCTTTTGATGACAAAGCTTATTTTTCCAGCAGCCATTACTCCAGTTGTCAGTGTCACATGATTCATTCTAATATGCTGGTTTGGTGCTCAAGAAACATTACTTATCAGTTATCAATGATAAAAACAGTTGTGCTGCTTAATATTTTTTGTGGAAAGCATGATACATTTTTTAAAGATTTTTTGATTATTAGAACATTCAGTTTTTATTACTGTCGCTTGCATACTTGCTGAATAAATGTAATTTAATTTTTAAAAAAAAAAATCTTACAGATCTCAGACCTTTAAACTGAAATATATGTACACTACCGGTCAAAAGGTTTTGAACAGTAATATTTTAAATGTTTTTAAAGAAGTTTCTTCTGCTCACCAAGCCTGCATTTATTTGATCCAAATTTCAGCAAACACTGTCAAATTTTGAAATATTTTTACGATTTAAAATAACTGTTTTCTATTTGAATATATGTATATATAGGCTGAATAGTATTTTAGCATCCTTGCTAAGTAAAAGTATTAACTTTTATAATTTCTTTTGAGTTTTTTTCTTTTAAGCCTTTTTTTTTTTTTTTTGCATTTTTAGCCTTTATTATGATAGGACAGATCAGAACGGATAGGAAACGAAGTGAGAGAGAGCAACGGCGCTGTATGTCGCCGCACTGCCCACAAGGCTATCGCGCTGACATAATTTCTTTTGTGTTCAGTAAAAAAAAATATTAAATTATACTGCCTCCAAGCTTTTGAACATATAGTGTACAATATTACAAAAGCTTTTTATTTCAGATAAATGCTAAGCTTTGGATCTATTAATTCATCAAAAAATCCTGAAAAAAATTACTCAACTGTTTTAAATATTAATAATAATAATAATAAAATGTTTCCTGAAAATCAGCAGATCAGAATGATTTCTGAAGGATGATGTGACACTGAAGACTGGAGTAATGATGCTGAAAATTTAGATTTGATCACAGAAATAAAATACCTTTTAAAATATATTCAAATATTTCACAATAGTACTGCTTTTGCTGTATTTTGGATCAAATAAATGCAATCTTGGTGAGCAGAAGAGACGTTTTTGGAAATCATTACAAATCTTGCTGTTCAGAAACTTTTGACTGATAGTGTATATGACTGATTTTAACGAAATAAAATATATTTTATTTAATAACATGAATAAAACATCTTTTCCACTGGTTGTTCTGATTCCAAATTATGATTAAAATGTTTTAAATAACCTGTGACAAACATGAATGTACTAACTTTTTCCAGCAGGAGGTGTGTGATCACAGCACAAGCAGTGCTGTGACTGAGGTCTGGCGACAGTTCCAACAGACAGCTACAGAACTGAGGCAAACTCTGTTCAGATGCTTCTGACAAACCCAGCGTCGAACACAATATCTCCACCTGTGATCAGACACAACAAATCCATACTAATGGAAACACTTCCAGAGTAACAAATCCAAAAAGCAATTAATTTTCAAGTGAAACACCACAAACCTCATTGGGGTCACATTCATGAAATACTTTCAAAGCAGACACAGAGCTCTCATCCCACTGTGAATCAAAAAATAAAAATGTTAAAATTATACAAATGAAAAGACAAAAACAGTAACATTTGCATCATAAAACAAAGATTTCTAACCGCTGACTCTGTATCTAGTAATTCTTTGATCACAGGAACAGCAGCCTAAAAAGAGAATGTTAACATGTTAGAAATTCATCCAAAAATCCACAAATTTATCATTTACTGATCCTGAAGAACAGCAACTTTTCTGAGATTTATACATGAAAATGTGGGCATGAAAATCAGCTTAACTTCAGTTTACCTTCATGTGCTCTGGCAGGTTTTTTAAAGATCCCAACACATCAGAATGAGCCTGTGATACAGAAGCAGCACTCTGCTCCAGCTGTGATGTTCTCATTTTAGGTTCCTCCTCTTCAGTCAACTTCTCTTCTTCGTCACATGGCCAGAAATCCATCTTAACCCTTTTACTTTGGTGATCTTCCTGGACATCTCCATCATGATCCATGTTGTCACTCTTCCTCTTTTTCTGAGATAAAACTGTCACGTTGGTCTCTTTACCCTCTGCTTCAAGACCCTCAAAACAAGCAGCCCATCTTCCCTTTGCATCAGCATTCCTGAATCTCTCACAGAGACTCTTTAGTTTCCCTGTACAGTTTAAGGTAAGGAGGGTCTCTTTCCTAGTCCCCTCAATATCTCTTTGGAGCTGCTTGATTAAGGCACAAGCCCACTGATTTTCCACATCATCCTGAGTCAGACACTCAAGGAGGTGATGAATGTGGTCTTTGGGCAGTCCAGGGTGAATCAGATGTAGAAAACACAGCAGATTTTGTTTAAAGCCTTCAGAAAACAGGCACACCAAAGGTTTACTGTAAAACAAAAGAGAAGAATTACTAGTGACATAGGGAAATATAAAAATGAATATATCTTTATTTTACAACACAATAGGACTCAAAATGACTGAAACAGTGTATGTATTTTAACTACACCCCTACATTTATGATCAGGAAATATTCCTGTGTTCCTCTCTCATAGCTACATAGTGAGTAGACAGGCCCCATCATTTTGAGGTAAATGTGTTCAAAAGTATATAAAATCTGTGTGTAACTTTAAAGAATGTCACCACCGAACACCATTTTCTTATAATTAAACACTTTTTTGGGAATCATTCCGTAATATTTTTTTTATGTGTACAACTGTTCAGAACTGTGCTAGTTAACCATGTGCTGATTAGCATCTATGAGCTAGGTTCAAAAGCATCTAAAACGGTCACTACCGAAACACTTGAAGTTGGGACATCTTTGTTTTTTGGGTGTTATCCCATAAAATGGGACTGTCGTAACAGTTACGACCTAAGCATGTCATCATTGTTTTGTTAGTGACAAAAGGGAACACATAATCCTTTATTTGTGGGAAATAAACAAAATTTTAGCACAGTTTTGCAAATATGGTCGCTATCAAAACTGTCTCTGCCGAAAATGTGCTGTCACAACCGAAACATGGGAAACATGGGATGTTTTGTAATAAAGTATACTGAATTATCAACTAAGATGTTATGACAGTGTTTGGTTCAATGTATATTCAAACAAATGAATCCTTAAGCTTGAAATCAGTATGATCAACTCTTTGCCTTTTACAAAGAAAAACTGGATTTAAAAAAAAACAACAACAAATCTCAGAAATCACACTTGAAATACTGTTAAAATTGTAATTGTTATTGATTTACCTCTGAAAACATATTAATAAAATAAAGAAAAAAATATATTTACAAGGAAGACGTAAGCACAGTCCTAATAGATCAATATAACCCTTCCTATTAAATTATATATTAATGTGTTTTGGTAGTGACAAATTTGGGGAGAGGACAAATATTCCAAAACATTCTTAAAATACAATATGAAAACTAACTGCACAATTACTAGAAATGTGTACTTTGGATATTATACAATTTGTATACATTTGTGAAAAAAGCCATATTTTCCCCCAAGACTTTTCCAGCTCTGACTTTGAACCAGTTCTGCAGAACGGCCCATATACAGTTGAGGTCAAAAGTTTACATACACCTTGCAGAACCTGCAAAATGTTAATTATTTTAACAAAATAAGAGGGATCATACAAAATGCATGTTATTTTTTATTTAGTACTGACGTGAATATGATATTTCACACAAAAGACATTTGCATATAGTAGTCCACAAGAGAAAATAATAGTTGAGTTTATAAAAATGACCATGTCCTGAAGTTTACATACACTTGATTCTTAATACTGCATTGTTACCTGAATGATCCACAGCTGTGTTTCGTTTGTTTAGTGATAGTTGTTCATGAGTCCCTTGTTTGTCCTGAACAGTTAAACTGCCCGCTGTTCTTCAGAAAACTCCTTCAGATAAAAAAAAAATTCTAATAATAATGAGAAGAAAAATGTATACATCTTCATTCTATTCAAAAGTTTACACCCCTGGCTTTAAAGCATCATTTTTCATTTTGAAGCATCAGTGAGCATTTGAACCTGCTGAAAAACCAAGGAATTTGTGGGCCCTGACAGATTTTTCCAGAGAACAGCAGGCAGTTAATTGTTCAGGACAAACAAGGAACTCATGAACAACTATGACAAAACAAAACAAAAAAGGACTATATGTAAATGTCTTTTATGTGAAATGTCTTATTCAGGTCAGTAATAAATAAAAAAAAAAAACATGCATTTTGCTTTATCCCTCTTATTTTGGTAAAATAATTAACATTTTGCAAATTCTGCAAGGTGTGTGTAAACTTTTGACCTCAACTGTATTTAAAATGCATATATGTAAATTATTATATTTTTAAATGCACAGAGGCATTTATTTACCAAAAAAAACCGAAAAGCCAGCTTTTTTATACGTCACTAGACAGTTACATGCAAAGGTAAATTTTTTTTAAATATTTAATAATTGTGATTGTTTACCAGGTGACATTATTCTCAACAGATTCAGGATAATTTCGCACCCATTTTACTTACAGAACGAGAGCGTCCTCGCTCACACATGCTTCTTGCTGGCACAAAGTTTCCAAAAACGGAATGAGGGTGAAGTCTGGATCATATCTGCGCTGTTTAGTGAAAACTGTCTGGGCATTTTTCGCCCCGGCTGCTCCTGAATGCAGTGCGTGAACTAGAAACCGACACCGTGCGTCAAAACGCTGCAACAGAGCTTTCAGATCCATCCCTGGACCTTAGTCACAGATATCAGACACCACCGACGAAGACTGCTGCTACTACCTCCGTCATTTCAAAATGAGAGACGTCGTGGTCCCAGGTGAAGCAGAAATATATATTATCAAAACAATGACAGCTCAAGGAATTTCTGTGTACAAAGTTTCGAAACAGTTCTTTGTGGCGCTACACAAACGCTTATAATATAGTGGAGACCCCTGCAGGTTTGGAGCGGGATTACAATAAACACATTTCCCAACAGTTTTGCGATAGTGTGTCATCTTAAATTTTAAAAGGGATATATTTGTAGGAAAAATAATAATAATAATAATAATAATAATAAAAAAAAAATACGACTGGCAACATAAAAGAGGACCAAGTAAGGCAAACAGTGGAACATTTTTTATTTTCACTTTTCTTTGAATATAAACGTACTAAAAGTAATAAAATGTGACATTAAGTCTTGGTATAACCTGTTAACACTGCTGAAGAGAACAATATTATCAAAAGCCTGCTGACAGGTTGCACATTTAGTGTTTTGCAAAATACTGGCAATAATATAAACTACACAAAGTACACAAAATTAAAATCTGATTTCATATAAAGGTATCAGACAAAAGGGTGCAACAATCAGGAATCAGCACAGATGGAAGTACTAAACGATCAACAAGTGAAAAAGCAAGCTGAAATAAGTGACCACGCATTCAGTTAACATTAACTTTTTTTTGCCCTAGTTTCTCCTGAAGGTACACTCGATTTGATTTTAAACATTCAAACTTTTTTCCCCCCCACCCACTCCCATAAACTAGAGGCAAAATACTTTCACACTCATACAAAAACACATAGTAAATTACACGGCTAAACAATTAGCCAAACAGTTCAGGCTAGCTAAAGTGAAGCCAACCCTAAAAAGAGACTATTAGATTTCAGTGCAGAAGATAAGCGAAGCTCATTCAAGGCTGAGCCAACATATACATGACTCTAGATGGTCCTTAGTCATCAAGAAAATCCAGCAGGTCATCATCATCTTCATCCAACAGAGTTAGGGCAAAGATATAACTCCAAAGCTGGATTCCATCAATACCCAAATCCTCCAACATCTCAGCTGTGTCCTGAAAATAAATCAGATTGAAATAGCCAACTGATGTTCAAAAGAGTAAGCCTAGCACTGCAAAGCAGCACAGTGAACATTTTCCCACTAATTAACTGAACTGCAGTTTATCCACCTTTTTCTTTAACGCAGAAGCCAGCCTATGGGCGAGACTTCCGGTTCATTAGCCGCTATAGGGAAATGAGATTAATAACAACATGCAGTAAATGGTAAAACTGTTTGCAGTGTGTATTAAGAAAATACATTAAGACACACGAATTTGCAATATCAAGGAGCAAAACGCGCCGTTTTGTATAGCTGAAAATAGCTGGACGTGGATGAGACCTTAAGTCAGACCCATAAAGTTTACAAATGGTCACACCTGTTCTTATGGGAAGAAAAAGGTGGATAAACAAGAGGTATAAAATGCAGAAAATATAAAGTAAAATTAGTAAAAAGAAACGTTACCCTGGGTGCCGAGCGCCTGCGACGGTGTGTGTGATTAGGGGGCATGTCGTGACTGTAGATGCACTCCGATTTAAAGGGGCAGCATCCGTGACGCATGAAGAAAGTGCACTTTAACTTACTATAAATAAACAATTCCAGAATCAGTGTAAATAAGTCACTGCAAAAGATCTGACAGCATGAATGTGAACCATTCTAACCTGCTTTTTTCTTTGAAAGCAGCTATCAATGATGCCTTTTCCTCCCCATCACAGACCCAGTGCTTGCTGGGAATGTAAAAGGAAGATTTCACTCTGCACTGTGGACAGCCCCTTTTTAAAAAAATAAATAAATAAAAAAAATAGGGTTAGGAGTGCAATAAATAAATAAATAAATAAATAAATAAATAAATAAATAAAAATACTGTCTGAGGAACAAAAGGAGTTTGTGGTTGTCCAAACTCAACCAGGATTTCCAGGGCAAGAATCTTGACAACATTCGTGTTTGTTCTTATCATTTGCAGTCAGGTAGGTGAAATATTAGGCTGATATCTTAGTTAATTCTGCTTATACATACCTTTACCACCTATTAACTTTAGTTTGTCAAAATATTGTGCCCTTTCCTGCTTACCAAGTCATTTTTTATATGATTTGGCAGAAGTTTTGTCTGTGGTTCAGACAGCATAAGTTAACAGAACATCGTATTCAGTAGTACATTAACCATGCAACTAATGCGGTTGTTTACATCAGAGTATCGCCAATATGGCCGTACATCCAGGTAACTGACCAAATCATGGCATAAGTGCAAACTCTCCATACATGCAAAAGGGAGAAGGGGAGTCAGAAAGAAAAAAGCTCACTTGATGACATCTTCCTGGAAGTCCTTTGTTTTTCGCCAGGTAACAATGCAGCTGATGCAGAAAGCATGATTGCAGTTGGGTAGGATGCCATAACGCCGTTCCTGAATGGTGGATTTCTCAGAAATCTTGTCCATGCAGATGCCACAGGCCACATCTTTGCTTTGGTCAAAGGAACCTGAACGCCGCCGCTCCGTCGACACTGCAGCGCCACCCTGATCTGGTCTCTCTTGTGAACCAGTCACCTATTATTCAAAAACAATTCATTAAACTCATGCAGACAAAACCTAAATAGCTTCAGAAGTGTAACCCTGGACCACAAAACCAGTCTTAAGTAGCACGGGTACATTTGTAGCAATAGCAAACAATACATTGTATGGGATTTTATGTCATTTTACGCCAAAAATCACTAGGATATTAAGTAAAGATCATGTTCAATGAAGATTTTTAGTAAATTTCCTACCATAAATATATCAACTTAATTTTTAATTAGTAATATGCATTGCTAAAGGCAATTTTCTCAATATTTTGTTTTTTTTTGCACCAGATTTTCAAATAGTTGCATCTCAGCTAAATATTGTCCTATCCCAACAAACCACACATCAATGGAAAGCTTATCTATTACCTAGCTGTCAGATGATGTAAATATATTATGACTGGTTTTGTGGTCCAGGGTCACAAATACGTAGTGTTTGTGACCTGTGTCTCGGCTTCAGATACGGTTACTTTTTGGACTTCGGCAGGTGCTGCGCCAGGCACAAAAACTGCAGAGTTGTAGTTATGTGATGAACTGGAAACTATAGCACCGATTTGATGCAGCGATCTCACTGCACCTGAAGATGACAACAGAAATCAATTTATAATTTAAAAAATGTGATGCAGAGTTTCAAAGAAAAGCCTGAGTAAACAGTAATACCTTGCTGAGGAGGTCCATCTTCCAACTCGTCCTCCTCTGCAATGCCTGTAGTCAAACGTTCAAAGTTCTGCTGCAGCATGCTCATACTTGTGACCAGAGGCTCTGAACCCCTTCGATTCAGGCTGTAGGCGCCTTGAGGCGGGAGAAGAGAGGGCTCAGATCCTCGGCGGTCAGCTAGAGAACGGCCCGCCAGTGCAGAGGGGAACACCGCGGGTGCTGAACCGCGTCTGCTGCTCCCTGAAGAACCTTCACCCGCTTGAGGAACGTGGAGATACCTGCAAGACATGCAACTCGTAAACCGCTTTTCTAATAACATGTGCTGTTCAAAAAGAAAAGCCACTGGCTTCTTACCTGCAACGGTCACCAAACCAGCAGCCACCTTTCTGGAAGTACCTACACTGAACCTGAAACGACGGTACTGCAGGAAACTCATGCAGATAGTAACAACTCGGACCATAGCGACAAGATCCATTGATAAACTGCCTGCAAAACACAACAACAGGCTCATTACATATTTGTGGACAACTGCAGCACATCTATTTCACAAGTTTTCAAAAAAGCTGCAGCTTTTTTTATTGTTTTGAATCCTTGAGCACTCTTTATGTTGTTATGGACTACGGTAGTACACGGAAACACATTTAGGAACCAACAAATCTTGCAACGGTTTTTTCAACTAGGTTACGTTGCAGTTCAAAAGTATAACAAAATATCATGATGTTTGTTGTAACTCAGTAGTCTTCCTACTAACGTTACAACAAAAACAAATCGCTCGCTGCCTTAACCGGATGTAAACATCTGCGCCGAGAAACGTTAAAGCAGGAAAAGTCACTCTTTCAAACAGATGATCGGGGCTGAAAACGAACTTCTCATCCAGTCGAAAACTACCTGCAGACTTCTCTTTCCACATTTGAACTGCCTTTTCTCGACTGTCTACACGGTATGCGATACCGATCCATTTTTAGAGCCTCCAAAAAGCTTGATTTAGTGCAGTTGTCGGAGCAAGTAAACGGACTGAAGAGTTGGGGAGAAAGTGAAGCGCTGGAGACCCACGTCACGCAGAACGCGCGCTGACCAACCAGGGACGCCCGTGTGTTTTCTATAGAATAAACAGCGAATTTGGATGTACTTGGGTCTCAATTCATATAAACCTGCAGATTTTTTTCTTAATAGATGATTTCCCTAATTGTTTGCTTGGTGGCACTGCAATAACCCAACAACTACTGATCTGCACACTAGTGCAAATGCTAAGAGCTGAAGAACATACCCACCTACAAACTGCACTGTTTTCTCCTGGGCCTTTGGATGAGTGTGCGTCCCTTTCCATCTTGCGCTTGTCCCTCTTTGCCTGATGGATAGCTAATGGCATGCACACTTTTATAATTGTTGGGCGGGGCCTTCCTATTTGGAGGGGTGATGGACAGGCAGGCATCTTAAAACGTGATGCCTAGTGAGGGTTCGAATCAATTCCAGCAAACGGTTCTTTTGAACACAGTCGGTTCAGAAAAACAATTCAGCGATTTTTGTATATCTTGTAAATCTAACAGTACAATATTACTAATTATATAGACTGAATATAATGATGAATATAATTAAATATGTGACCCTGGACCACAAAACCAGTCATAAGAGTCATTTTTTTAACACAGAGAGATTTACACATCACCCGAAGGCAGAAGAAATAAGCTTTCCATTGATGTATGATGCCTTTAAAGTTTTTCCAATTTAGTTCTTAGTAATGCATATTACTGATCAAAAGTTAAGTTTTGATATATTTACGATAGAAAATTTACAAAATATTTTCACAGAACATGATTTTTACTTAAGAAATATTGTTCATTTTGCTATTGCTACAAATATACCTTTGCAACTTAAGACTTGTTTTTGTGGTCCAGGGTCATATTAAAATCAGCTCTGAATAAGCGGCTGTCTGTTCACTATGACTCGAGAACCGAACGGACCGATTCAATTCGACTCGCGAACAAATCAATCACTCAGACAGTCTATTCAGCAGTTCAAACTCATTTATGAAGCAGTTCAACCGATTCATTAAAAACATTTGAAAATAACGAATCGTTACGATGCATTTCATGCATTTAAACAGGAAAGTTTACGAAAGTGATTAAAAGTCAATCGTGAAATATAAGAATATAAATAATTTTAGTGACTCATTCAAGGATTATTAATCGACACCAGTTGTTTCCTATTAAACTGTTTAATAGTTTTCACACATTTTAATTTGTTTGGCAAATGATTAAAAAGATTAAAGCAACATTTATATTTTATGATGACCGCAAAATGATTGGGAAATATTGGAGCTTTTCATAAATCACAAGAAACTTAAAGACGTATGGGATTGTTTTACTGTGATCCAAATAATATCCCACAATTTATAACACTTGTGCATCCTGCCCGCTCTTGTCAGTCAATCAAGACATTGCTGAAATGGGCCAGTTTGGAAAAGTAGATTGGTGTGAAAATAGATGACAAAAAGGTATTTTAAGAACAAGAAAAGAAAAAAAATTCTTAGAATTTCATACTATTGTGCTCTCTAGTTTCACAGTAACAGGTTTCTACATGATCATAGATCTCTGACATCAAGTTCCATCTTGAATAAACAGATCAGCAAAGCAAATTTCAGCCATAAGAAAAATCTCAGATATTTCTGAGCTACTTCTGGATGTGAAATGGTAGATGTGTTGCACATCATATTAATACCAATTAATGTAATTCAACATCAAAACTGCTTTTAAATGCATGTACACTAAATTCCCAAATTATTCAGCACTCGTTCTAAACTCTGAAGTGTCCGAGTTATTTCATTAAAGGACACTACTCAAAATCCATTGCATTCATTTGCAATGTACAAACAAACTATCATATCATTATTAGTAGTAATTAAGTAATGCATCTGATTTTAAGAATAAATTTATGTGTACTACAAATCGATTTGACCATAATGTTCTAGTTTGAATGTAACCACAGCCTGCTTGCTTGCAATCACTCAATATATATAGTCATAGAACATGTTCAATCAACATACTAATGGAAGACCTAATTTAATACAACTGCTTATTAAGGAGTCAATGAAACATAACTGGTATTGTGTCTCGGTTCAGTAAATATGACTCTGAGACTGGTACCGGACAGCATGTTAAAATACAAGTACCATCAAGGTACCAGATCTTAACAAAGGGAGCAGTACAGAAGAATTCTATAAACATATATCACAAAGTGAACAAACATTTCCTTCCATACAGCTGAAATGATCACACTGTTGTAGGTTTCTCCCAAAAAGTTAAAGCAAATTATTAAACAGATTTGTCTTCAGTTTCAATACCAATATATATTTATAGCAGCTAACGCTGAAAACAACAACACCCTTAACAAAGTAACATAATTCCAAGATAATACAACTGACTGCTGTACAGTTTTGCATGGAGTCTACCTTTTACTTGAGTAAAAGTGCCTTCTCAAACAGAATCAGGAGGAAAGAAGCCCTACAAACACATACAGTGGCATTTCAAGAGCTTGATTGTTCTCTGATCTCCTCAAAGAAACATACTAGATATCACTTAAAATGTACTTGCAAACCAAAACCATGATGGAAAAGACAAGTTCTAAAGGTGTTAGCCCTCATCAAGCAAATGAAGAATAACATGACGGTGGTAGTAGTAGTAGAAGTAGTAGTAGTAGTAGTAGTAAACGTGACTAGATGTTCTGCATCCTTGAGTTTAAATAAAAAAACACTCCGCAAAAATCAGAGAAAATGTCAGTATTCAAAGTCAATATCTGTAAAAGTTCTTTACAAAAAATATTTTAAAAAACCCAATGGCACAGCAGCGCCATTAAGAAGTGTGCAGAAGTGTGAAGTCTGAAGTCCATTCTTCAGGTCAGGTCCTTGGATGTCAGTACATGTCTTTATATATCTCCTGTAAAAGCGGGTGGAGGGAGGTCTCAGATTCAGTCTTTTTGATCATCTGAACCAGCTGGGCGTTCTCCGTGACCAGCTGTCTGAGGTCGGCCATTTTCTGGAGCAGTTTGGGGAAGAGATGAGGAGAGTCTGGATGGTGCACCTGAAGATGTTGGTCCAGAGCTTGCAGGATACCATCCTGGATCTGTTCGACCTGCTTCACGTTCATCAGCCCAGGACGATCTACAGCAAAGATTTGAATTTAGCAATTTGACTGACGTATGCACATTACGATTAATTGGTTTACATCCAGTGCTTTTTCATGTTATGATAAACAAGCTTTTGATCTCTTCTAATGTTTGGTTCTCATTAACTGGGATTACTCTATAAATTCTTTGTTGATGTAAACAAACAACAACAAGGGACATACGAAAACACGCTGATCAAACAAACACCACGGCCTCACCTCCGCAGAGAATGATGGCTGCTACAAACAGAGCCAGGTCACTGTCATCCAGCTCCAGGGCATTGAATTTCACCGCAAACTCAAATTTGGGCTCCATGATCTCGCTGAAAGGTTTGCGTAGACTACGCAGGAACTCTCTCGTCACAAAACCCTTCCCATTGGCCACCAGCAGCCCGTCTTTATTCATGAGCGATGGGAGCATCGCAAATATGGCCTCATGGACTCCATATTTTAACAGCGTTACCTGAGAGAAAAAGTGGGAGATTCATTTAGTGGAAGATTATGCGTCAAAACCTAAAGGGATAGTTCAACCCAAAAATGAAAATTACCTCTTGATTTGCTCACCCTCAAGCTATCGTAGGTGTATATGACTTTCTTCTTTCAGACAAATGCAAACGGCGTTATATTATATATAAAATGTCCTGGCTCTTCCAAGCTTTATAATGGCAGTGAATGGGTGTTGAGATTTTGAAGTCCAAGAAGCGGCATCCATCCATCATAAAAAGTACTCCACACAGCTCCGGAGAGGTTAATAAAGACGTTCTGAAGTGAATGGATGCATTTGTGTAAGAAAAATATCCATATTTAAAATTGTATAAACTGTAATCTTGTGACGAACGCAGAAGCGCAGTGAAAAAAAAAAAAAAAAAGCAAAACAACACACCGGCCATGAATTAGAAGTACAAAATGAGGATTTGCAAAAAAATTTAAAAAAAAATTCAGAGGATTTCAATATAAGCAAAGAGAAGACTGGCTTAATATTCCCTGTAAATAAAAATTGGTTCTTGCAAGTAGTATTTTCTCACCAAAAGTCCTACGTCATCCACTGGTCAGTTAGCAGAGACTAGAGATTACGGTTTCTAAATTTTTATAGTATGGATATTTTTCTTACACAACTGCATGGAATAGCTTCAGAAGTCTTTTATTTATATCCCCTGGACCGTGTGGAGTACTTTTTATGATGGATAGATGCCCTTTATTGGACCTCTAAATTTCAACACCCATTCACTGCCATTATAAAGCTTGGAAGAGCCAGGAGATTTATTAACATAACTCTGAATGTATTCATCTGAAAGAAGAAAGTCATATACACCCTAACATGGCTTGAGGGTGAGTAATTTTCATTTTTGGGTGAACTATCCCTTTAATTAAGGCATGGTAATAAATATTATCAGCCACTAATAACTGTCAAATATATGTTTATATTTTTTCGTTTAGCAGGATTTTTTAAATGAAGAAATACATGCATACATATACATACACACAAATAAATAACTAAACAAATATTAATGATGGAAAACAAGTGATTGCTCTAATGTAGCCACCAACATGACTAATAACAATAATCCTTTTTTAACAAGTGAGGAAAAAGCCATTCATCTTAGCGGTCACTATGCAAAATTAATAACACATTATAAGTTCACAAAATTACATGGATCATTCTCACCTGATCATTAAGGAAGAGATCCACAAAGCCAGGGATGTTTTTGGCAAACTCTGTGAGCTCTCGCACAGTTTCAACTGTGGTGCACTGGCAGCGATAGAAGACATGGACCCCGATCTCTTTGTTGGGTGGCGCTCCATTAAGCTGATTCCAGACCAGCCCGTTTTCTGCCTGCCAGAGTGAGTCCATATCATGGATCACAAAAGGCTGAAGATGAAATAAAAACTTAATTAAAAACAACTGGAATAACTACAAATCAGTCATATACTATTTTGTATTAAACAATAAATAAATGAAAAAATAAATCAGTTTTACCATCAAATAAATATTGGCTTATCGTATCTGCTAGACCTTTAAAGGGATAGTTCACCCAAAAATGGAAATTCTGTCATTAATTACTCACCCTCATGCTGTTTCAAACCAAACACAAATTAATATATTTTTGATTAACCCTGAGAGCTCTCTGACCCTGCATAGACAGCAACGCAACTGACACGTTCAATGCGTCGTGGTACTCTTATGAACGCAGGTCGAAGACTGACACGGAAGAGGAAAAATTGTTGAATAAAGTCGTTATTTTTTTTTTCTTTGCGCACAAAAAGTATTCTTACAGTTTTATAAAATTACAGTTGAAGCACTGATGTTACATGGACTATTTTATCGATTTCCTTGCTACCATTCTGGGCCCTGAATGTGTTAGTTGCGTTGCAGTCTATGCAGGGTCAGAAAGCTCTGAGATTTCATCAAAAACATCTTAATTTGTGTTCCAAAGATGAACAAAGGTCTTACGGGTTTGGAACAACATAAGGGTGAGTAAATAATAACAGAATTTTCATGTTTGAGTGAACTATCCCGTTAATATCAATGCATCCTTAGACTGGCTAAAATAAAACACATGAGAAAATCAAAACTGTAGGTGGCATCTCACTGAAAGCTGAGCACATACCGACGTGCAGCTCGTCTTGCCCGTGAGGATGCTCCGTGCTTTTTTCTTGGTCATGTTGAGGTTCCTCAGGTAGGATGTGTTGACATGCTTGGCCAGTGTTTTGAGGTCAGCTCCACTAGTGTTTTGCAGTTTCTCCCCGGCGAGAAGCCCTGCCACTAGCTTCTTCTTCTCCGCCTCTGGCATACGTCCGTACCTGATCGCTGAGGCAAAGAAACAAAACAAGCTTCATTTATTACAACATAACCAAGCACACATTTAAAAATGAAGCAACAGTTTATAAACAATGAAACATTAATTGCAAAGTATGACTATAAAAGAAACAAATTTGAATTTCCAAAATGCAGTTTAAATGCAGCTTCAAATGACTCTAAATGATCCCAGCTGAGGAATAGGGGGCTTATGTACCGAAACGATTGGTTATTTTCTAAAAATATTACAATTTATACACTTTTTAACTTTAAACACTCGTCTTGTCTAGCTCTGTATGAACTGTCATGTCATGACAGTTAGGGTACATCTAAAAACTCCCATCTCATTTTCTCCTTCAACTTTTACATTGTTGTTTTACCTTTTTTTGTTTGATCTTCTTTGCATGTTCACTTTGTAAACATTGGGTTGGTTCTTCTGCAGAGTGGGAGTTTTTAGATGTACCCTAACTGTCATGACCAGAAAAAAATCGCATAGAGCTAGACAAGATAAGCGTTTGAGGTTAAAAGTATATAAATTGTCATTAAAAAAATAAATAAATAACCAATCGTTTCGCCAGATAAGACCCTTATTCCTCGGCTGGGATTCGCTACAGGAAGCCTTTAATGACCCCCCGGAGCCGTGTGAGGCACTTTTTTTTATTATGGATGGATGCACATTATTGGACTTGTTTTGGACTGATGAAGAGAAACACCCGTCTACGCCTTTCTAAAGCTTGGGAGTGCCAGGATCAATTTTAATATAACTCCGATTGCATTCGTCTGAAAGAAGGAAGTCATATACACCTTAGGCTTGCCACGATAGACGGTGTTGACAGTGTTACCGGTTTTAAGACGCAACACCGGTGACATCACTTTTCCACCGTGACACCGTCCCCACATTTTTTTTTTTTTTTTTTTAAGTATTTGTTTTTTTATTAAATATTTATTTGAATTAAATGGAAAATATAATTTATTTATTGTAATTGCAATGTTTAATTTATTTATTTATTTATCTTTCTATTTTATTTTCTTATTCGTTTTAAAAACATTTTAACATAGGCTACGTAATAAACGTTCTATGGTTATTTGTTTGGTTCCAACTTCCACAGTTTTTTCAGCCTGTAGCATTGTTGTGGGTTTTTCTCGTTATGTTAATAAAAGTTCTGTGTTTAATATCAGTGATTTTTTTTTTTTTTTGTAGTTTCGTTGTCGTCCATTCAAACAATTGACGCCGAATTGCCAATTCCAGCAAAACTGAAAGTGAAAGTATAATACACACGCATTTATAAGCTATTTAAAAGCAGAAAAAAAGAGGAAACCCCCACGGTGATACCGGTATTACCGGTGTTGTCACATGTCGATTAACCGGTGGGGAAATTTCCTCATCGTCACAACCCTAATACACCTAGGATGCATGGAGGGTGAGTAAATAATACGCTACAGCAGTGTTGGGTTCTATCATCAGCCTGCGAGATCGCCAATACATGATATTATCGTGTTAATTTATTTAATTATTTGAATATATCATTGCCCGAAACCAGCTCCAGCATAAGGTTAAAAGCAGCCTATCATTATCAAAGAACATCATCACTGATTAGCCTAAGTTTATGCTTTTTAAAAAAAACACTTGTGTTATAAGTGAAGCTGTCTACACTGTATGATGAATAACTCTCTTACCACACACTGAACACGTCTGTGGCACATTACGGCTCTGAAGCAGCCACTCTAGTCAATGCTTGAGTTTATACCTGCCACGCTGCGGCTCGTTGAAGCGGCTTTCCGCGCTGCATCGTTAAAGTTAAGCTAATCCTCCACCTCGTCCCTACACACACCCCAACAATTCGAATTTCCATAGGCGGGATTTAATTTAATGATATTCTAATTCATGTGGAAAACAAACGCTGTAGTCCAAAGAAGCCATTCGTTGTAGTTCTTAAAAAGAGATTTTTTTAAAAACGAAATTTCTCCCTTTTGAATGGACTTTGAGATTTGTAACGTTGTAGATCTTTTTTTATGCCCAAACATACACACCACACACTGACTAAAATTCAAAAAGTGAAAAAGCATAATAGCACCCCTTTAAATGTCTTTCGGGAGGAGAGCAGATGATTTTACGTGTTGTAAATCCCACAGCATGGATTCAGCGCAAATTAACATGGTGGCACCCATCAGCGGTTTTAGATGAACTAACATGGTCAATATGAAGGTGTTTAAATGCTCAAATACATTTACTTACACATATTTGACAACTAGAATAATATTTAAAAATATAGTGAACACGTTTGTGAATATTTTGACTGAAATATTATCTCTCATACAGCACTACTGTGGCTGCGGTGTGTCTCATGACAAACTTGACACGTCACCATGGAAACAATAAGGTAATACATCCCAAAATAAAGGCTGCCTAAAGAAAACTCACACTGGGGGCCAAGCAAGAATATTTTAACCTCACATGTGAAAAGGTTAATATTCAGTTCGCACAGTGGATGTAAAATGAGAGGGAAAATTCTGAATGCTTTAAATTGTGGTTATGTGCACGCTGCTCACCATCATGTGACATGCCCAATGCCAGGCACTTCTGGAAGCGACAGTACTGGCATTTGTTCCGGCTCTTTTTCTGGACTTTACAGGCACGCTCACACCGCTCATACTCCAGCTTCATACGAATGGTGCGTCTGAAAAACCCCTTTAAAAAAAGATGACACTTCCTCACTGAAAAACAGCAAGGCAAATATGCGCTTGGATTGCTTAATTACTTCACCACAGAAACGCAACTTTAAGCATTTGGAAGCCCAGTGATTGAAGGTAAAGAAACAGAGTGGTTTTATTAAAGATGCTGTAAGAGATTTCAGGTCTTGAAATAGACTGCACCATTGCTTCAAACACAAAAACCCTTCCAAAATTCATGACAATTCACATGCAGACTGGGTTTCTGATTAGGGGTTGTTTGCAGATCGTTTTGGCTGTTCACAGAGCCAGATGTGATTTCTCAGGACATTTATTTCAGCAATATCTGTCAAACAGTTTGTCAATAGTCGCTTACAGCACCTTTAATGTTGTTATATTATAGATGAAGGTTTATTTTAGGCCACGGAGTCACCCACGGTTTGCGAAAAACCTTGACTGCAGTAGTTTTGACAAGTTCAGCAAAATTACCTTGCAGCCTTCACAAGCATGAACTCCATAATGAAATCCTGAGGCTTTATCTCCACATATGCGGCACTCTACGTTCAGCCCCATACTATTGGGGTCATCCCGACCCAGCCGTAACTGGTCTGACAGCGAAAGAGAGGCCGTCTGTAACGGATCTATAAATGTGAGGACAAAAACAAAAAGAAACTTCATAAAGCATATCTTATCAGAGCACTACAAAAGTATATATTTTTAACATCAAAAAGCCTGACAGTAAATAATCTGACATAAATCTTAAAAAAAAAGAAAAAGTCTACTGAAATGATTTTAATCTCCTACAAAATGCTGTTTTGTTATGTTTCAAGGACAACAAAGAATAAAACCAGGTCATAAATAAGTCATAAAAATATGATTATGAATATACAATTTTTATTATCTAATATTTAATATTTTATTATGTTATATATTATATGTAATTTAAACATTATATATTAATTATTATAATATTAACAATTAAATTATTATAATATTATATTTATATTTAAAACGTATATTATATTTTATTATACTATATACATTATATTTTTATTTTATTATAAAAATATGTATTAATGTAATTATTGGTATAAAACTATTTTATATAAATACATAGAAGTTTCAAAGACAACAAAGGATAAAACCAGGTCATAAATAAGTCATAATAAATACTATACACAGAATAAATAAACAGAATAAATAAATACTACCGTGTACCATATTATATATTAAATAAAAATAAACGGTTTAAAAATATATATTTCTTTAAATAATAAAACATATACACACACACATACATATACACACATATATATATATATATATATATATACACACACACACACTCTCTTAACTATACATCTACAATATTTTCTAACAAAATTAATAAACAAAATAATTTTTGTTTAAATTGATTATTGAAATATATGTTAAATAACTGCTGTATTATATATGATTAACACATTTTATGCAAAAATAAAACAGTGAAATATAAAGTGCAAATGAAGTATGCATAGTTGCGTACATACAGTAAATATTCAATATCCACAATAATATAAAAACTATTTTTTCAGGAATGATTGATAACATTAATGACATAGAAGCCTTTGAAAGCCATATATCAAATATGACATATCCGTAATTATAGGGTTAAGAGGGGGAAAAAAAATTCACAGTTTTACCTGGAAACATTTGAGCTGTTACTGGAGTGTCACTGTTCTGTTGAGGACTCTCCTGCGGTGTCCCATCTCCATTCTGTAGAGTGGCCCCCCATGATCCCTTGTTGCCGGGTGAGACCTCTAATCCTGTGGCATCAGACGTCTCGCTGCCCTCCACTTCCTCACCCGATGCTGAGCTCGGCTCCTGTAGGTCTGACATCCCTCCACAGTCTGAGGATGCAGACTCACCCTCCTGAACTGCCATCCATGTTGTGTCTTCAAGAATCTGAACAGGGTTCAAATCTGTCCGTGGAGACGACCGGTCCTCCGTAACTCCTGGGAACACGAGGGGCTCCTGGGCTGCTGCGACGTCTACCGAGCCGTCACATTTCATTTCTGAGGTAGGTTGCTCAACCTGTTCCATGGTTCTCCTGTCTGGCTGCTAAATCTCATAACCATCCATCACGTGTCATCGCCTCTGAAAAGACAAAAGACAAGTCAACAGAAGTACAACACGGTATCAAAATATGACCATCATCGCTGGTGAAGTGACCTGGTTTGCACATGCTCCAGAGATTACACGGATGACCTGAGTTTGACCTGAGATCCAGTACTGCTGGTGTCATTTCCTGACTCCACCCCACCCCCATTACCTCGCCGCTGACTCAAATAAAATTAAATGGAAAAAATTTCATCATAAAGACTGTTAAAGCACAGCAAGGCTTTGTTCACACTACAGGAAAAATCCAGTTATTTTCTTACTGTCATTAATTTTTCGCATGAAGTTACTAAATTTTAACCAAAAATCATCAAGACCACATTAAATTGATCAAAAGAGACAGTAAGAAAATTTAAAATATTCAAATTATATCAAATGAATCCTATTTTTTCTATTAATAAAAGTAAAGTACTGTAATGCATCATAATTTTGACTAAAATATTAAGCATTGATGTAAAGTATTAAGCAATTTTAACATGCTAATAAGAAATGTTTCTTGAGCACCAAATCAGCATATGAGAATAACGACCATGTGACACTGTGTGTATTATATTATGTACTGTATATATTGGTGCTGTCAAACGATTAACTGCAATTAATCACATCCAAAATAAAACTTTTTGTTTACATAACATGTGTGTACTGTGTATGTTTATTAGGGATATATAAATACACACACACATACAGTATATATTTAGAAAAAGTTAACATGTATACATTTTTATTCATATAAAAATATTATATATAAATATATTTAATATATAAACATAACATTTTTCTTAAATACATCCACGCACGTGTGTGCGTTTAAATATACATAATAAATATACACAGTACACACACATACATTAAGTAAACAAAAACCTATTTCGGATATGATTTTTTATTTTTATTTTTTTTAAAAGGAGAAGTTCACGTCCAGAAGAAAAATTCACAGATAATTTACTCGCCCCCTTGTCATCCAAGATGTTCATGTCTTTCTTTCTTAAGTCGTAAAGAAATTATGTTTCTTGAGGCAAACATTTCAGGATTTTTCTTTATATAGTGGACTTCCAAAATGCGAGTTCGAACTTCCAAAATGCAGATTAAATGCAGGTTTAAAGGGCTCTAAACGATCCCAGCCAAGAAAGAAGGGTCCTATCTAGGGTCATATCTGCAATGTCCTAATACATTGCAGATATGCTCACTGAATATAAACCTAACAGACCACTCAGATCATTAGGATCGAGTCAGTTAGAAATACCAAGGGTTCACACAAAACAAGGGGAATCCGCTTTTAGCCATTATGCCGCCCGCAGTTGGAACCAGCTTCCAGAAGAGATCAGATGTGCTAAAACATTAGCTACATTTAAAGCTAGACTCAAAACTCATCTGTTTAGCTGTGCATTTACTGAATGAGCACTGTGCT
>JAHKKF010538258.1:0-11273 GCA_019740295.1 Labeo calbasu
TATAATTGGATTGATTATGACAGAGAGGAGACGGACCGTCCGGCCGCCAGGCGAAATGTCAAGCTGGCCGTCACACTGTAGGAGCACGCAAACACAAAGAACGCACAAATAAACGCTGCGGTTCTCATATAGGCAGTGAACTAAATCGTCTTTAGACGCATTTTTCATCTTGTTGATTCAATGACAGACAAGAGTACCTACAAAGAACTCGTTTAAAAACCTAGTTTAAAACTCATCGGGTTGATGTGATGAAATTTCGTCTTTCCCTGGTATCAGCTAAAACTAATTGACGGATTGAATGTGTGCTGAGGGACACGAGCTCCGCTTCTTAGCTTCAGAGTTTCAGACGTGTTGATGTGGGTTTGAAGCGGCTGTAATGTGTGGTGCTTTAGAGATGAACCACATCAGCAGAAGCTTCTAATTAGTCTGGGTTTGAGAGTAATTATCACACTTTCCTCAATCTCTGTTCAAGTGTTTCCTTGATATCTGAGGTGGGTTGGCGTCTGGAGTGAAGATACTGATTTCAATCACGTCTGATTTACTGCAAATATGCCTTGAAATGAGAGTTTGAGCAATAACATAATCAGCTCTTCTGTCTCGTCTGAGGCTGGTTGTATTTGCCCACTGATTAAAACTTCATGAAAGCTCAGATTCTTCAAACAAGCAGTATTTAGGTGGACATTTCAATTGAGAGAGCGTTTAGTGAGGGTTTTTCTGTGCAAAGCACATTTTCTGTTTAAACAAGACTCCTCCCCGTAGAGTTTGTTCCTCAGGCTTTTTTCCTCAGGGTGTGTTGGGTCGATTCTTTTATAAAATGATTAAAAAATAGCAGCTTAGCATTACAGGGTCTCTTACTGCAGTCTCCGCACAGTCACCTCCAGTTTTATTGATCTTACGCTTTCTGCTTTAGCAGGGTTTATGAGTGTTTTCATCTGCCTTAGTTAAATATCCTGTATTTTCAGACGGAACTCCCAGATGAACTTTGAATCTGGTTAAGTGTGACAGATCGCTTGATTAAATTTTGGTTTATGCTGAACATGTTGTTTTATTCAGGCTGTAAAGGGTGTTATGATTGCTGTTGTGCTTGTTTAGATCTGGGGTGCACTTGTAGAGATAAATAGTGAAGAGTGAGGTCAAATGGGTCTGAACATTTCAAATCGGTTATGTATCAAACAAATTCATCCACAGAGCTGCTGCTGCTACAACCCACTGTCAGAAATGTGGCTACATTTAAAGGCAGAAATATAAACATAAACAAACAAAAATAGATGTGGCCTGAGGTTGTGTCCTTGCCATCCCCCCTGTGGATGTGTGTGTGTTTTGCGGGAACATTTGCTTGGACACAAAACGCTGCATGCGTGTGTAATTAAGAGTGTTTATTTTGTGCGTGTACATGCGTATGCATGTGTTTGAGCAGCGTGTGTGTGTGAGTGTGTGTGTGCATATAAGCAGAATCAATGAGGTAAATCCCACAGCAGCGTCAGACAGTCCGGCCTCATCTGTTGCTGTGTGGTGATGTAACAGCGTCCAGGGAGCTGCGGACCGCCGTCGGGAGAATAAGAGAGAGACAATAGTGTAGGATGATGAATGATGGAGGAGTAAAGAGCGGGAATGTTTGCAGCTGAATCAGGAACGGATGGGTGGATGGGGTGAAAGAGCTCTGGTCCGGTGAGCGAGGAAGACTGTCTTTATGTTTTTAATTGTCTCGACCCCAAGAGGGCAAGCGGCCGGCTGGGCTGGAAGGCCTTGACCAATCACAGCGCTCTGTCAGCCAGTGGCTGCGGCCTGAGGCTACAGCAGCTAAATCTATATCACGCTGCTATAAAAAGCACATCACACACACCGAACCCTGACAAAACAATGAGAGAGAACACGGACACTCCTCCTGCTAAACGCACCATCATCCTCTCATTTCTTATACAAAAGAGGACTGATAAGACAAGGTTTGGCAAACTGTACTGTTAAAAGTTAACAGTGAATATCACCTAAAAGATGCATCAACAGCATGTTATCTATGATTCATAAAAACTGTCACAACGACTCAAGCTCAGCACGTTAAACTCTTAACAGCCTATGAATAATTAGCCCTTTAGCTTGTGTTTTGTGATTTATACACCATCAGCTCATTGATTTCACTCATCAAGAAACAATCATGGCCAGTCTGAGCGTAAAATGAAGAATCCAAGGTTAAATAATGTACAGAAACTGGAGTCAATTATTATATGATCCCATCACAATATCATCAACACTACAAGCTGAGATCTGCCAGCGTTTGAAACCCATTGAGTTTGATTTATTCTGCATAAAAATACAAAAGGGTGTAATGACCTTAAGGGCCAAAGTGCCAACACAGTGCTCAGGAAATAATTGAATCGCTTAGGAAGCTGAAGCAGATATTGAGGCTGGTTAGATTCTGGAGTAATTATATTAATCATTTCACGTGTCGTATGTTATTAGAAAACAGTTTTGCCGGAAGTCAAAATAAACTGGTGCGCTGCTGCACTGAAATGAGTTCAAGAGAAGTCATGATTTTATAACGTGAAATAAAAATAGATACAAATAGATGTAACTGAACACCTCTGCAGATCAAAGCATGAATTGAACTGACAACTTAGTTACAAGTGTGTGTGCATGGAAAATTGTGTTTAAAGATGTGTTACTACAACACTCAAGGGGTTTTTTCTTCTAATATACTCTGAGAATGTATTGAGAAGCTGAACACAGTTTCAAATATAGTGTGGTGAAATTTGTCTTTATTAGTCACTTTACTTTTTATACAATAACAATTATTCAGTCTAATGAATCAGGGTATGAATCACGTATTAGCACAAACATTTTTACAAACACACAGAAACTGTCTAAAGTGAACAACAATTGACTCTGAACTAGCTTCCCAAAAAGCATCTTGAAAAGCGTTTTTATCATCGCCAGTTCAGTTCTGGCTGGAGATCTAAACCTGGCTTCATTATTAAACATCCTTTCACATTTACATACTGCATCATTTCATATAAAGATCCTCATTAAGATATGAACAGAGATTTTCTACTCTCAGATTAGCCCAAATAACACTTGACCTCTGCAGTTCTTGTCTCAAGCAATGAATTCACATGCACTGTTGCGGTGGCTTGAGGGTTTTCTGTTGTAACTGTAATTAACTATTTCATACTTGCTTAGCTTGACTGTTGCCTTGGGCTACGAATATTATTATCATCCTATCTGAGATCAAATTAAGTGTCTGCAGAGCTTCATAATTCTCTCTAACTGGGCTATATATCTGTCTCACCTCTTTTTGTCTGTCTGTCTCTCTCTGTCTCATAAATTGACACTGGACGATGCGAGACTCAGAGCGCTGTGACATTATTCTGGAGTTAACTGCAAGTTTTGTGTTAATTCGGTCTCAGTTTCTCAGTAAAATGATCTCTATCCATGTCCTCACTGACCTTTTTCCCTAAAATTTAATCATGACGTGTCAATTAGCAGCCGTCAAATTTACACGTCCTTCTGTCAAGTCAGAACACAGGATGAATGACCCAACTGCAGCTGCATTTAATCAAAATGAAGGTTTTATATTTTACAAATATGATTGTTAGGACCTGGAACAACACATTTAAATAACAACATTATAAACCAACATAGCAGCCACATAATAATGCCCGCAAATCACCCTACAGTCACCCCTGAGTTATTATATATAGTACAGTATTTCTTTAACCAAATGGCGTAATGTAGACTATGTGGAGCCTTACAAAATTTACTCCCTTTAAAAAACATTTCACACTTTTTAGTTAACTACTACTACTAATTTATCAGTTTAATTTAAAGTCCACTTCCAAAACAAAGATTCACATATAATGTACTCACCCCCTTGTCATCCAAGATGTTTATGTCTTTCTTTCTTCAGTCGTAAAGAAATTGTTTTTTGAGGAAAACATTTCTGCATTTTTCTCCGTATAATGGACTTCTATGGTGCCCCGATTTTGAACTTCCAAAAGTGGCTTTAAACGATCCCAAATGCGGTTGTAAATGATCCCAGCCAAGAAAGAAGGGTCTTATCTAGCGAAACTATCGGTTATTTTCATTAAAAAAAATACAGTTCAAATACCTATTAATCTCAAACGCTCGTCTTGCCTTTCTCTCCATGAACTCTGTGTATTCTGGTTCAAGACAGTTAGGGTATGTAGAAAAACTCAATCATATTTTCTCCCTCAACTTCTAAAATAATTTCAAAATCATCCTACTTTGCTGCAGAGGTACCGACCCAGTCTTTGCAAAGTGAACATGCAAAGAAAATCAAACACCCTTAACAAAAATGGTAAAACAGCGATATAGGACAATTTCAAAATTGAGGGAAAACATGAGATGGGAGTTTTTCGACATACCCTAACTGTCATGAACCAGAACAAAAACAGTCCAGGCGGAGTAAGACAAGACGAGCATTTGGCATTAAAGAGTATATAAATTATATTATTTTTATTAAAATAACCAATCGTTATGCTAGGTAAAACCCTTGTTTCTCGGTGGGATCGTTTACAACCGCGTTTGGGATCGTTTGAAGCCACATTTAAACTGCTTTTTTGAAGTTCAAAATCGGGGCACCATATCAGTCCATTATATGGAGAAAAATGTTGAAATGTTTTCCTCAAAAAATATAATTTCTTTATGACTGAAGAAAGAAAGACATGAACATCTTGGATGACAAGGGGGTGAGTACATTTGATCTGAATCTTTGTTTTGGAAGTGGACCTCTCCTTTAACAATGTCCAACAGTGTATATACATACATCACAGGAGAGAATTCCCAGTGTCATTTCCGCCGAATCCCAAAATATGTTGTGTCGAACAACAGTCTGTGATAGAAATGACAGTGGTGGAAATGACATTCTTAACATTTGTGACCCTGAACCCCAAAACCAGTCTTAAAGGAGTCATCGGATGCCCATTTTCCACAAGTTGATATGATTCTTTAGGGTCTTAATGAAAAGTCTATAATATACTTTGGTTAAAAATTCTCAATGGTTGTGTAAAACAACACCTTTTTACTCTTTTTTTTTTTTTACTTTTTTTGCTCGCCCCGCCCCTCTCTTCTCTCTGTGGAGTGACGAGCATGTTTACTTTAGCCGCATTTAGCCGTGTTTACCCGCTAAACTCGCTAACTAGCACGTTATTAGGAAAGGCGATTGCAAAGATTCATAAGCTGGATCACGAATGATTCAGGTGAACATAGACAGATATATATTTCTTTTAAGCCAAAAATCATTGGGATATTAAGTAAAGGTCGATTTTCAAAATGATAAAGATTCGATTTTAAAAACCTGTTAGTCTTAATAAAAACCAAGAACTGGGATATAAAAGCACAAGAAGTTGAAGAAACAGCCCATCTTTAAGAGGCATTTCATTAGTGTTGCATTAGTATTTTATTAAAGTGTGCGGCCCGTGTTTCCCATGAGCCCGATTATGACTGAAACACACATGAGCAGATCAAACCAGCTTCTTTCTTCATCGTTGTCTCTCTGTGTTTGCCCGCATGTCTCCGCCATCTGCAAGACTCTCTTCCGTATGTTTCGGTGTCTCACTTTTGCCTCTCTTCCTTCTCCTTTTCCTTGTCAACATTTGCATGTTCTTCTCAAGCACTCTTGTCCTTCTCTCTCTTTCGAGTGCTCCTTTTCACTTCCCTCTCTGAATCAGCTTTTTGTGTGTTTTTCATCTCCATCCTCTTTGTCAAGTCCTCTTGTCTTTGTGAGCGATGTGACCTGGCCTCTGCTCTCAGAGGAGAGCGGCTGTTGAGTTCCAGGGCAGAAAGTTTTGTGGGCTTCACTGTGGATTTCTCTGCCTGTCAGTTTCCAGGCTCAGGGTCACTGAGGGTCTCCAGGGGTCGGCGGGGTCAAAGCTCTGTCTCGCTCCTGTGGCTTTTGACAGCTCTGTTGCGGTTATCGCACTTAAACGCTGTAGTTCAGCATGTTTAGACTTGCCCTCACTTCAAGACACTGATTCTAAGGAAACTCTTGTTTCTGCATATGTGTGTGTGTCACCTGACCTTTTATGGTTGAAGAGTTGTTCGTGTTTTCCCGCTCCTCCTCAACTATAATAGACCTCTCCAGATCGCTCTTCACTCCAGGGGATTGTCAATTACGTGCTTTGAAAACAGGCTTCTGTCTCAAACTGGCAATGACTCTCATCTCTTTGTCCCTCCTTCCCCTCCTCACTCAGCATCTTAAGATCTTCAGCAAATATTTATCCTCTGACTTCAGTTCTGTCCTTATGAGTTGAGATGCTGAGTCATCTGAGATTTACCGTCATCATTAAATTAACATGACATTTTACTCTGTCTTTCAGATCAAACTAGGTCTGTATGTTTGTGTCAAGTTGTTATTTTTATTTTCTTTGTACACATAAGTATTCGCGTAGCTTTAAAACATTACAGGTGAACCACTGATGTCACATGGACTAATGATATCCTTTCTACCTTTCTGGGCCTTGAACATTTCAGTTACGTTGCTGTCTATGCAGGGTCAGAAAGCTCTCAGAATTCATAAAAAATATCTTAATATGCGTTCCGAAGATGAATGAAGATCTTACAGGTTTGGAACGACATGAACACAAGTAATTAATGACAGAATTTTCATTTTTGGGTGAACTATTCCTTTAAGGAACATACTGGTATTTATTTCAAAGTTTCTGGTACAGAATTTTGTGTAAATATCTGTATTTACGTTTGAGCCTATCATCTAAATTTAGATTCTCATTCTTAATGTGCCAGGTGAATAGGCTTCTATGCACTACATAAATTGAATACTCTTACAGTTTCATCAAATAGATATTGATTCCCATAGCATCAAGTTGCTTCTTTTGTTAGTAACAGAGCAGCTATAACTGAGCAGCGTGACTACAGTTAAACTACTGTAAATCATGAGTAGATTGTAGCCTGTCAACACAGTTTCAAAGCTCAGTTCATCACACACAAAACACACTATATAAAGATGAACTTGTAGATTGAATTTTCTACTTGATTCCACAAGATTTTCTGTGCTGTGTTAGATTTAGTGTTTCAGACTAACAGCAGGTCGATGTCAAAGTCATTCAGCGAGAATCGTGACATTGGAGTCGCTCTAGAAGTCAAACATCTAAAACAGCTTATTTCCCTCAAAATGCTCATACATATTTAACAAAGAGCCTGAAATTCACCAGCTTGACTTACACTGAACCCTGTCGGCTTTTGTTCTTTTTCCTTTCTTTGCTTCTTTCTCTTTTTTGCTTATTCTTCCACACTCTTGCTCCATTTCACGCTAGTTTCCCTGCTCGCTCTGTCAGCAGCCTTCTGGACCCACAATCCCTCACGGCCTAAAAGTGCTCAAGCATGATGGTGCACAGGTGCTCTGTGATCTATCCATCCATCCATCCATCCATCCATCCATCCATCCATCCATCCATCCATCCATCCATCTATCCGCTCCTTATATACATGTCTTTCCCGGTTAAAACTGTTTTTCACTCCTTTTTTATTTTGTCAGAAGGCGTCAATCTGTTCACATTGCTGAAGTGTTTGAACTCGTCTATATGTTCACAAAGAGCAAATTCACTCTTTTTTCAAAAGTGTTTTAGTTTGAATCATATGCTTCTCATTGCTCGACACACGGTTGATGTGTTTTTAGCACTGAGTCGAGCCGAAGACCCTCGAGGCACATAATTAYCATTTTTTTCTCAGATTCTGCACAAACACAGCTGAAGATACATGGTGATAGTCTGTCTTTGTCAAGGCGTCGGTGGGTTTGTCGCAGCGCAGCGCTGTAGATTGATCCCCCTCCTGTCAATGTGAAGTCAGTGAGGAGCTGTTGCAATGTGCCGCTAAAAGCAAACAGATTTCTGCCGATGACAGAATGACACATCCAAACAAGAGAAAGAAAAGAGTTCCAAGCCCACGGCTTGGGACAGGCAGAGATGGAGTTTGTTCATTCTGTCACAATCTCAGTCATGTATGTATATGTGTAGCACTTATATAAGGCAGTTTTCACACTTGTTTTGATTTCTTCAGTCTCTTTTCACGTATTACTTGGTTTGAACTGCAGTATGTTTGCGTCATCAATGCGGATGTCGCCGTGAGTGCTAGCGTTAGCTGTTTAGGAGCAACTCAGGAGGAAAAAATGCCAAAACGGAAAGTGTAGCGCTAATTTTTTACACTGTCATTTTTGTTTTACTACCGAAACGTAACACGCATAGAATGACAATTGCATCAGTCTCCTGCGGAGGTTCAAGAGATGTAAAGAATGTGAGCTGCTGGCCAAAGGCAATTTCTGCAGAGAAAAGCAGTAATGAATTCAAGAACATTTGCATTTCCTGAAGGAAGTACCAGGGTTTGCAAAGCAACAAAAGAATAGTATTAAAGGGATAGTTAACTCAAAAATGAAAATTATCTTCATTTGCTCGTCCTGATGTTGTTCCAAACCTGTATGACTTGCTTTCTTCTGAGCAACATAACAGAATATATTTTAGAAATGTTTAGATGGTATTTATTTTCCAAGTGTTTGCAATAATGTTATTAAAATGTCATAATGGGGCTCACTTCTTGCAAGTTAGTCTGGATTGCTTTGTAAGAATGTAAGAGAGATTTAAGCAAAGCTACAGCAGAAATGCTACGTGCACAGTAGCAGAGCAGCAGGTAACCACCAAATCCTGCTCACATCCCGGTCAATTAGCCGAGATCCACTCAGATCAAAGAGTCATCAGTGTTTCCATGGTGCTTGGAGAGAAACGGCGAATGAGAGAGAGCCGTACGAATCAGATTTCAATTCAACCATCCAGGATTCTCTTCCACATACAGACACACAATTCAAGCTGCGAACACTGTGAGAATCACTGTGAAACAACCCACAGTTTCCCATTTCCATCTCCAGCCCGTCCAGCCAAAGCAAGCGGAAAAATCTCCTGCTTGCTGATCTGATGAAGATGGCGGCTGATCAGTATTCACTTCACTCTCATTGTGCTGCAGATCCTCTCTGCTGACTGTGTGTCTGCGTCCAAATGAACGTGTTTGTGTTTTAGGCCACGGAGAAGCTCGTCCAGCACTGAGCCGCAATGGGCCTGGTGCGAATTACCCGCAGTGATCGGTACATTCAGATTCAATGACACATTAGAAGAAACGCCACACTAAGTGAATAAACCCACAGAGACGCAGATCCAACAGGGAACAGCCATAGTGTTTAACAGAAACGTTATATGAAGTGCGTCTGAATGCGTCTTAATCGCAATGACACTCATCAGGTTCATGAATTCAGCAATAAGGTGTTTATCCACGTCTGAAACGCCTCTCGCCTGACCCGCGTGAACAAATTACAGCATCTGCCAATACCATCGACCGTCTGGAGCGTCTGCCGTATGAACGCTGTAAACAAAAGACCAATTGCCTTATTGAGCGCGAGGATACGAGGAAAAAGAAAAGAATGTGTCATAAATGGAGGATATTGATTGGTTGGTTTGTTTATCAAGCATTTGTTTTGCTGCAGGAAAGTCTGAGAGTGAAGATCAGATTACTCTCACTGTGTTTATGTTTTCAGATTCGATTATACAGAGTATTTTTGAGCAGCTTTGGTGTTTTTGTGTTTTGAAAGTCCTAAAAGCATTAAGACCTGCACTGGCGTTCACCTCTGAATTCTTCTCCAAACTTTTTGTTCACTTGCCTTCAAACCGAATGAATCTCAGAAGTCCCTGATTGGCCAAAGCCTTTATGCACCCTGATGATGTGAGTGTGTTTGCGCTTCGGTCTTTATCTAACGCTGGCTGTTTCTTTTCATGTGCTTTTGAATGTCACCCAACAAAACAGAACAAAGGCAGCAAAGCCTGAAACTCGCCATTAGAAATTTGCCAAGAAACATTAACGAAAGAGCTTCACAAAAACAGCTCAAGACAGTTTTCTTTGTATCTCACTTTAAATTTGTCTGTAATGGCCATTTCTGTGCACTGACTTTGTAAATATAAGGTTTATTCGTCATATTTTTCTGTCATTCTGGATTTTACTTGTAAGTTTATTGTTGGTATGTTGTTTCTCTTTCTTATGTCATAAAATATACATTGTGTATTTATATTTTGTGGCATAAATGTGAAGTTTGCAGCATATAAGATGAAATCCATCTCTTTGTGATAAATAATTTAAACTGGAGTGTCAAATGCATCTCATACACACAAAGGCTCTCAAACTTGACCGCAGAGTGAGGTTTCTGGGATTTCAATCCTGTCCATCTTAAAGACAAAAACCACTGTAGCTTGGACAGGATGAACACAATAACTGTTTGTTTACTAGCAGCTCCTCAGCCTCTCAAGTGAATTAAAACACTTTATCAAGTATCTTTTTCAACCAGTATTGTGCTGCTGGCTTTCTCCAAGAGCATCAAGTCCAATTTTGTTTCATTAGATGTTACTCTGAAATGAGATTATCAAAGGCAATTTACAATATAACAAGGTTTGTAAATAAAATTAATAGCGGGTGAATGGGATCTTGAATTTTAGCCATTAAAATCTCTAGACGATGACTGGGCAACTGTCAACTGAACTGAATTCAGTTTTCCAAGCATATTGCACCGTTTTTGAAAAGTAAGTAAATTAATAACATATATGCTTGTGCCTGCCATCATTTTCAGATTCAGTTATTTTTATTTATTTATTTTTAAATTCAGTGTTAAATGTCCAGTTCACCATCCCGCGGACATGACATTATGTTAATTTTTAAATGCCTTGACGATACAACAGTATGCTCACTGTAGTTTTGTGTCATTTTGTCCTCATCTGATCTGTTGAAATTTATTCAAGAAGCGTCCATGTGGGAAACTGGGGAGTGCAATTTATAGGATTTCTGCCAGCTGGCATTTCTGAAACCTACTGAGATTTTAGTAGTGATTAAATCAGGATGCTGCTGAGTTTACATTCAAATACAGTTTAGTAAAGTGAAGCTCTCGCTCCCGGCTTTCACTTTCTGCTCTCACTGCAGTGCTGAATGTGTCAGTTTGGCAGCGTCTGTCAGGAAAGGCGTCTCTGTGCTGTATTTTTCTTTTCATTTTATTTTTAACGTTGTGACATTTCTGAAAGACGTGACAAAACATGGAAACCAGAGCCTAGTGGCTGACCAGTCTAAAAAGCGCTGGAAAATGACAGCTCTTGACTGGCAGAGGTCATGTCACAACTCCCCCTGAGACTGTACTGTTGAGCTACAGAAGAAAACTGATCAAAACTGACTAGTTCAGATGAGGAAGTGACTTTAGAGTGAATTTAATGAAGAAAACTCAAAAA
>JAHKKF010538259.1:0-24684 GCA_019740295.1 Labeo calbasu
CTAATTTGCTCCTCCAACTTCAAAATCATCCAACATTGTCGTTTTAATTTGTAAAGGGTGTTTGCATGTTCGCATGTTTGTAAACACTGGGTTGGTATTTTTACGTAAAATTACGTGTGATTACGAGCAAGGTGCTAGTGGAGCTAGTGCAAGACAGCCATTTGTGGTTAAAAAGTATATCGATTTGATTTCTTTTTTAGAAAATGACAGATCGTTTCGCAAGATAAGATGCTTATTCCTCATCTGAGATCATGTAGAGCCCTTTGAAGCTGCAATGAGACTGCAATTTGAACCTTCAACCCATTGGTCCCCATTGAGGTCCACTAAATGGAGAAAAATCCTGGAATGTTTTCCTCAAAAACCTCTTTTCGACTGATGAAAGAAAGACATGAACATCTTGGATGACATAGGGGTGAGTAAATTATCAAGAATTTATTATTCTGGAATGTCAACAAAAATCACACTCATCAGCGTTAAAGGGCATTAAGATGGAGGTTTTACACACTTTGGCATTCTGGATGCAGCGCACTGCATAGTTGAGCCCTCTGAACACATTGGCCTCCAGTCGAGCTTGACCATGATTGCACAGATGCACACCACCTTTTCCATCGCGCAGCAGACAGCGCCGCAGCAGGCAGCCTTGAACCGATGCGGCCAACTCCCTTGCATCTGCATCCCTCTGCAGCTCTGCAGACAGATTCAACAGTGCAGGAAATGCAGAAGAATCAGGCGTATCTGCTTTGGAGAGATGCGCTAGTCCATGCTGGTCATACGAAAGTTTCAAGCCTGTGCTTTTGTCGCCATCCTGTTCATCGTCTTCCTCACTCGACTCGCTCGATGTCTCCATGCCATCCTCCTCAATCATTGTACCATCCTGACTTGGAAGAAGACTATCTCCACCTTTCTGTTTTGCCCAGTTTGTTTCCCAATCTACTTCCTGTTTATTCCAGTCCTCCATTGTGTTAACTCCTTCCAAGGGTGCATTTCCATGACTACCAGCACCCATGCTGTCTTTCCCACCCTGATTAGATATTTCAGTTGACCCATTACTAGTCATCATGGTGAAGGTTTTGGCCAAGGCGACCAGGTGTTTGAAGGCCCAGTTGCGTTCAGAGACCGGAGCACCTTCCACAGTGACAGAAGCAGAATCTCCCCCAGAGAATTCACAACTGTCCATTAAACTGATGGCCACCCCTAGAAAATGGGCTGAGCTGCCCTGGGCAAAGGAGCAGAAACGAGCCTGACACGTCCCTGGACCCCGGATGTGCAGCTGACAGCCCTCAAAGTTACAGTTGTCCAACTGGACATGACCAGAAGACGTCTAAGAAAGAAACATGAGAAAATATGTACTTTTAGCACTATATGAAAACTAACAGTGTCTCAGTAAGAAGCAGATTATCCTAATACAATTTAACATCGCTTCAATATGTCGGTGCCAATAGCCTTGTGGGCAGTGCGCCGACATATGGTGCAGTTGCGCCTCAGGTGTCCCGAGATCAAGACCGAGATTTTGATTTTGTCATTATTTTTTCTTAAGAAAGATGGACATATATAGTGATATTAAATGTCATCGATGTATATTTACTGAGTAATCAACTATTTTGTAGAGTAGAGTCAGAATGACAATTTTCACCTGAGATTTGGAAGTTTTTGTCAGTGCCCTTGTTTTGACATTTTGACATTTATTTTCAATTTCACACCAGACATATACATCAGTTCAACATTTCAGTTATCGGTCTACTTGATCTGTAATAATCGGTATTGTCTACCTTGAAAAACATATATCAGTCGACCCCTAACTGAGATTCTGAGCCAAATTACAGGAGTTAAAAATTACTTCAGAAAGGTGGCAGCATCACTATGTTTTTTTTTTTTACTATTAGTAAAATCTGACTTTAGCAATCTGTTACAATATGTGCCAATAAGGACCATTTACAAATGGGGGAAAAGCACAAAGTTTGCATATAACTCAAGAACCATTAAATATATCTTAATGCTCTTTTAGGTACTGGGTCTTACTGAACTATCCCTTTGGCATTTTTATTTTTAGGGCCCTGTATGGTTCAGTTCCAGAGATACTAGAATTTCAATATGGATCCAGGAGTAAACTGTTAAATTGTACACATTTTTGGTGGTCAAAAACCAAATGTGGGTCACTTTGAATAAAGCTAACACTTCTTTTTTTTAAAGAGAAATGTCTGAAAAACAAATAATGTTGAGACTAGAAATGTATCTTGTTTCCTGCTGTCAAAACAAATGCAATGAACATACCTGTCTGAGTACAATAAATATTATTTTTTCACAGTTTGTGTGCCTGTAACTTAAGAAGTATTAAAGATATCTTAATATGATTTTATATTCTATTTCATAATAAATGTTTTTTTTTTCTTAATTTTCAAGGCCTATATCATTCAGTCCTGGAGATATGGGGATCTCAATGCAGCTCCATATTCAGATTGTTGAACAGTACTCATTTTCAGTGGTCAAAAACCAAATGTTGGTCACTTTGGCAATGTCTGAAGAATAAGCAATGTTGAAACTAGAAATGTATCTTTTTCCCTCTATCCCTCATCTAAGCAATTTTTAAAGGGGTCACCAGATGCAAACTTCACTTTTACATGTTGTTTGAACATTAATGTGTGTTGGCAGTGTATGTACAAATCTACCCTATAATGATAAAAATCCATGCAGCGGTTTTCAATTAATCTGTTAAAATAATATCCCGTTTTACAGTCCGACCTCCATTGTTTCGATGCCGAAGCAGGGATGTAAGTTAGACAAGAGTATCTCAGATAAACTTGAGGTGTTGTGTTGCTGTAATAATAAACATAGTGGTCGTCATTTACTCCCGACATCTGAGCTGCTGAAGATGCAGTGGATTACGTTTGTTTGTGAAGGGAATGCACCTCCTGATTTATATAAATGCGTCTATGTTCACACAAATCATTCGTGATCCAGCTTCACCTACAGCAGAAGTGAGTATAAGGGTTTTTTTATGAATCTCTAACGTGCCAGTTAGCAGGTTTCGTGGTCAAATGCGCTAAATGCGGCTAAAGTGAACAATCTCTCAGAGCAGCAGTGAGAAGAGAGGGGCGGGATGAGCAGAGATCATTTGCATTTAAAGGAACAATCCCTCAGAATGGGATGATTTCTGCAGAGCTCATTTTGACAAGGTAAAAAGGGTGTTGTTTTACACTACCATTGAGAATTTTTAACCAAAGTATATTATAGACTTTTCATTAAGACCCTAAAGAATCATATCAACTTGTGGAAAATGGGCATCCGATGACTTCTTTAACCCCCTGTAATTTGGCTCTGAATCTCAGGTGAAATTGTCATTTTGGCTCCCTCTACAAAATAGTGGATTACTCAGTAAATATACATCCATGACATTCAATATTTTGGCTTTCTTCTTCATTTAGGCATTTATTTCACAAGAAAAAATATAAACAAAATCAAAATTTGAGACCTCTGGTTGAGTTGACATGGAATGAAACAGATAAATACAGACAAATACACAAACGGAAAGATAGATAGATAGATAGATAGATAGATAGATAGATAGATAGATAGATAGATAGATAGATAGATGATAAATTTACAGACAGACAAACAGATAGCTAGATGGATGGACTGACAGACAGACACAAAAAACATAGAGAAAGGACACACCATTTCTTATGTTTAAGGGGCTGAAGCAATTACAGATTTGGATGCTGACAGCCGAGTTAATCACAGGAGCACTGAGATGAAGCCCCCAATTAATAGGGTTTACAACGTGTTCTGCCAGTGTTTTCTAGTTGAATATGCATAGATGTTACAATTTGCATGCTTTTGATGTGGAAGTATCAAGACTCACCTTAAAAACCACAGGTGAAAACCACGCTGGCATGAACACCAGATTGCACAGCCTCGCCGTTGGGCACTGCTGATCAAAGCTAACCAACAACGACACATCCCCCAATTTGCCCATTCCAACAATCTCCACAGGCACCTTGAGGGACACCTCCACTTGTTCCTCATACACACCCGCGTGGAGCACCACCTTATCGTACGGCCCTGCCGCTGCCAGCGCTCCTCTAAGAGTCTCATAGCTGCCTCCTGGCACTGTCCCGACATGCCAAACTCTGCGGTCTTTTCTCCGGCGGAAAAGATGGAGGCAGGCAGACGAGTGGAGGTCCGAGCCATTCTGGGTCCAGGTACGGCTGGCGAGAGCATGCTGACGGAGCGCTTCCCTCCAGGAAACCGGGGGCAGGTGGGGGCGACGGGGCCAATTTGGGTGGCGACATTCAGGGCATCCTAGACAGAGCTGGCGCCAACGTGTGCTGTCCAAACTCAAAACGAGTTCCCGCCAGGCTCTGCACACCAGACAGCATCGACCCAGATCTGGCAGAGGCAGGTATGCCAGGATGAGGCGCCAAAGCTCAACAGGCAGACTTCCCACCTCCATGTCTGTCCGCACCACGCCACCTCACCTGGGCAGATCACCTTAAACAGGGAAAAAAAAAATGTGCTCAATAAAATTATAAATATCATTATAACTACATTTTTATATATTTTTCTATATGTATATAGCTCCCACTTTGCTTTCTGTCTTTTACAATATCCTATCATAATAAATAAAATAAATAAATAAGCAAATAAATGCCAAAAATAAATCTTTAAAATAAAAAAAAGAAATAGAAAGAGTGGGCAGGACATACTAAGATCCTTCTTTATTATTATTATTATTTAAAATAGGTTTTAACTACATTTTACTACTTGATGTCTCATTCTCCTGAACATTTGATTGGACAGAAATCTGTTTAGTACATGATGAGTCATCAGTATTTTTGGTCTGTTTTCCCAAAAGAAAGAGACACTAATTTTAACCGCATATACAATACTGTTTGTTTGGGGTTAGTAAGATTTTTTTAATGTTTTTGAATTATTTAATCAAGTAAGTTCAAAAGGTTTATAGTATAATTCGAAAAAACTCTTTTCTTCATTTTTTTTTAGATGTAATTTATTCCTGTGATGGCAAAGCTCAATTTTCCGCAGGCATTTTTCCAGTCTTCAGTCTCACATGATCCAGCAGAAATCATTCTAATATGTTGTCAGTGCTGCTTAATACTTTTGTGGAAACTGTGATATATATATATATATATATATATATATATATAAAATTCAAAATTTTGAATTGTAGAGTATCTCCTTACCATTTTGTCAACTTTTAGGTGTAGCANCATGATCCAGCAGAAATCATTCTAATATGTTGTCAGTGCTGCTTAATACTTTTGTGGAAACTGTGATATATATATATATATATATATATATATATATATATATATATAAAATTCAAAATTTTGAATTGTAGAGTATCTCCTTACCATTTTGTCAACTTTTAGGTGTAGCATACAGAAAGCTAACAGATAACGAATTTTGATTTAATGGGATGATGTAAAATATTTAGGTCAATATGATTTATAGATTTACAGAACAAACTGCATATATATATATATATATATGATTTTGTTTATTATATTCACTTTCACAAATCCTGTTTCCAATGCACAAAAAGAGCATCACATTCTTTAAAAAAAAATTGGAAGGGTTCTGCTGCAAGAGACACTTTTTTGCAATAAAATGAATATGCAATGCTATCATATTTATTCTTGGCAAAGCAACAGTACAGAATAACAATGCCTGGTCCTGCATGCAATAACAAAGCAACACAGTACGCAATACGAGCCCACAAATAAAAACAGTCATGAGTGCATTCGACTGAAGTTCAAAGGAAAGGAAAATATGGCAAAGGAAAATAACACATCCATCGATTCTGCAGCAACTTCTTATCTGCGTGACAACAACGACATGTTCCAATGCTGCCATCTGATTCAGCGCAATAAATACAAACGAACCTACCTCTGACAATGCTGTTTTCGGCTAGCATTTTATCAGACGTAAAGCACATCACGGTCGTTTTTCTCTTGGGTTACGAGCAGAAACCAAACACCCATCCGGCGAAAATCTCGTATTTCTTGGTATTTTCCTTGTTTTTGAAGGCGTGGAAAATAGGGCTCACGTATTTTCATTCAGGAGGCGGGGAATGTTTTTCTACCAACGACAACGACAACTTTTCCCTCTTGTCTGACACAGTTGTTAAGCAACATGGCTTTTACTGTGCAACAATACACGTGATATTTAGCTTTCGACCCCAACTCCCCCTGTCTTTGCTTCTTGTACACGGCCGGGCATCATTGGTTGTTTTTGGCAAAGCTGATGATCAAAATCACGCACCGCGTGATTATGTTGTGGGAAAAAATGCGCGTCAAGTCTTGTGATTAGACTTGCAGAATACATTACCCTCATGAATAGCCTATATTTAATTATTTATTAGCAAACTATGTTTGTTTGATAAAGGACTTTAACATTATTAGTGTAAAAATTAATTTTTCAAGTCATCTACATGTGCATCTAAACTCAAAATTTCTGCAACCAAAGGCTGACCTAAATTTATTCCACTAGTGAAATCATCTTATTAAATGTCCCCAATTACTGCATGAACAGGAAATCGCAAACGTTTCTGATTCAAATTAAAAGTCCTAGTCAGTCAGAAGAGCATTGCAGTAAACCAATAGGCCTACTGTAGAAATATTAAACAAAACCAAAAAATCAAAATAGTTTTGAAATAAATGTTGATAAAATTGTGACAGAATTTGAGTATGATTAATGAAGTTACAGATGTGAAAATCAAACAGGCACACAATATCTTTGATAATATGCCAGCAGTGGAAATTCTCTTTACTGTTTGGAGAACAGTTATGTGTCTGTCTAAATTGCTTTTCTGTGTCTAACAATCTTCTCTAGCCGTTCCCTGTTTGTCTCACACAGTCTCGCTATCAACTAAACATCCCCATCTGACTTAAGTTCTCAGAAAGAACAAAGAGAGCTTCTCTCACTTCAAAATCCTTAAACTTTCTTGATCTCACCCCTATCCTACATGACGGTGTTTCCACTTTACAAATATATGTCAATCAACACATCATGTTTTCACCATTCAGGGCCAGGGTTGTGTTATTCTACTTGTTAGACTGAAATAAAATTTCCTGTAGAGCTGTTAATTTGTATTAATTCTCAAAGGACTCTCTGGAATTTGAATTATATTTTAAGAACAGTAATATTTATGAGTAAAATAAGGCCTATGACTAACACTGTTCTATTTTGTTCTATAACATAAAATTAGAAAAGGGCATGAAGTAAAAGCTCTTTTCAGTTATTTTGAAAAATGTCCTCATTTACTCCATATAGTGTGACTTCATTGCCTTCTAATGACCACAAATGGTTGTGTGTTCAGTGTGCTGTATTTTTATTCTGAGCAGTGGAAATGTTCATTCATTAATTGTAGCCAAGACTTTAAGGTGTACCTATACACAAACTGACTTTAAAAATTAACCTGAGAAATATTTACTGAATTAAAAAGTGTAACCAGCCCAGTTTGTTAACTCTGTAAGTAAGGCCTCACCTATGAAATAATAGTCTAATAGTAAAGAATAGAAAAACCTTTTTTATATGTAACAATTTGAAACTTTAGACTATATACATATGTGACCAAGTTTAGATACATATACATTTATGTGTAAGATATACATCAAATGAAAGCTGAATAAATAAGCTTTCCATTGATGTATGGTTAGGATAGGATAATATTTGGCTGACATACAACTATTTGAAAATCTGGAATCTGAGGGTGCAAAAATATCTTCATGGAACATGATCTTTACTTAATATCCTAATGATTTTTGGCATAAAAGAAAAATAGATAATTTTGACCCATACAATGTATTGTTGGCTATTGCTGCAAATATACCCGTGTTACTTATGACTGGTTCTGTGGTCCAAGGTCACATATATACAGTATATGTGTGGCCCATAAAGTATAATATAATGAGAAAATGAAGCTCATACTCATGGAAGAAAAAAAAATCAGAGGCACAAACTGAGAAAAATATGACTGTGTCTAAAATATGTCTAAATAGATGAAATTATGGTAGCTTAATATGTACATCAAAGATATTTTTAGTATAAAAAATTAGCAAAATTCTAAATAGATGAAATTCTGTTAGCTTATTATGTAAATCAAAGAGATTATGAGTATAACAGTATAGCAGAATATTTACATAAAATGCAAATAAATATCAGTTGTCACTATATCTACCAAAAATGCATCTTAGTAAGAAGATATTTTTGCTTAGTTTTATGATGGGGGTAGTGCTGGGGAAAGTTACTTTTAAAAGTAATGCATTGCAATTTTGCGTTACTGTATCATATGAAAGAAAAGTACATTTATGCAGAAGATCACTCTTCAGCTATAAAAAAATGAAGCACAAATGTTAGTTTATCTAAAGTATTTTTTACTTATTAGTTTGGTTGAACTGCATCACCAAAGGTCAGCAGCAAAGACACTGGTTAATAAAATAGGATTAAATACATAAAGGATATTTGTTTTATTTAACATATTTAACTATTGCGTTAATTATTGAGTTTGCATTTCACTGTTTTTATTCATTTTATAGAATACTGAATCTGTTTTTTTGTGAGTGAGATGAATTAATGCATGTTCACATTTAGTCTTGAATACAGTAACATCATGTTTACTCCCAATTTCCTGACCGGAGACTTGTCAATCAATAAATGGGGAAAAAAGCAACTGGCGTTATTTATTTGAGAAAATAACTCAGATATTTTCTTAGAAATTCAAAAGTAATGCATTACTGTAGTAGTTACTTGAAAAAAAGTAATAATATTACGTAACTCACGTTACTTGTAATGCGTTACGCCCAACACTGGATGGGGGAACTGGGAATCAAACCATATAATGCAATGCAATTCCGTGGTGCCTTAGAATTACAAATAAATTCTTCTTCTTCTTCTAAAAAATGATGCATGGATAATAATGTTAACCTAAGTTGCTTCAGTTCATTAAATGTCCTTGAAATTGATCTTGTTCTTGATCTTGAAATATAAAAAAACAATATAAAAGATAATCTTTCATTTACTTTACCACAGCCTGAAGGTGGACATTTTTTGAATGATACTAAACGATCTTTTAAACTATCAGAGGACAATGATAATGATACAGTAGGCCTTACATGGCAAAATAAGTTTTTGTTTTAGACAACTAGGCTATTTTTAATTGTTTTGTACTATATTCATTTTAATAAGCTAATCTGCTTTTTTAATAGTAATGAATGAAATAGACCAGACCAGAGAGAGAGAGAGAGAGAGAGAGAGAGAGAGAGCGAGAGAGAGAGAGAGAGAGATGTTGTCTCAATAGGAGTGGCAGTGCTGGTGGTGACTTCACTTCAAACATGGCTGCACAGGACGAGCTCAGTAAGTTTAACTCATTCTACATGCTTTATTTCTTCATTACTGCATACTTGTTTTCAATACCCTCTTTATTATTTGTCACTCTTATGAAGATTGAGTTCACCTTGCTGTCTGTTTGTTAATCAGTATTTACACAAATAAAATATTTGTGAAGTGAATCAGTTTGGCAGCTAGCCGGCTAGTATGTGCTTACAGAGGCCCAATGCTCAGTCATGCTCCAAAATGAAAGTACCTCTTTTGGGCTTGTCTAAATTAGAGGACATTACAACCTCTATTTCCCGTAAAAATAGCATTATCTAAATGTAAAAGTGGTCCGGGGCTAGTTGTCATTTATTGACAGCGTGAGAAATATGTACGTAGATAATAAACGTTAACGTTGGTTAGCAGTGAGGCTATTCAGATTACAGGCTAACCAACTAGCGATTATACCGTGTATATTTGCAGTTTATCTGTACAGTTATTCTTGTTTTTCTGTTGTTCCCTGCAAGCTTGTTAAAATTTTTTATTGTAAATTAATTTATAGAGAGCCGATGAAACGGCATTATGCCAGGGACATGCATGCACTGCAGTAATTCTAAGTGTCTCTTTAATAAATCGTTTCGATTAAAATATAAGCTTCTTATAATTAACCTGTGATCATACAGCAAGTATGTGAGATTTTTTTCATTCAAATCAATTTTAAAATATGTAAGCTAGTTCTGCTTATTTTGAACACTGTATCTGTAACTTACATTTCTTGTACTTTCTCTTTGTTTTTTTTTATAGACCAGTTGGAGCGTGTGTTTTTGCGCTTGGGTCATGCAGAAACAGATGAGCAGTTGCAGGATATTATATCCAAATTCCTGCCTCCTGTCCTCCTCAAACTATCCAGTGTGCAAGAAGGGGTTCGCAAGAAAGTAAGTGTGTGAAAATGTAAAGAATAGCACTCTTTAAGTAAAGAAAAACAGTAAGTAAACTAGTCGGTTTTCTCCATTAATTGGTCGTAAAATGTCATCTGATCTTTACTGGTCAAGAAGTGTAACCTTTCTGAACAATAATCAGGGTAAATTATACTTATTTTGTATTGGAAACAACATCTGTAGCTTCTGAAGAGCAGGACTAAATGAAAAATATGATATTTAAAATAAGAAACATTTCTTGAGCATCAATGTTTTCAGTCTATGTAATAGTTGCATATAAGTCCATCTGTTGTCCTCTGTGTAAAAAGATGAATCTTGAAATCATACAGTCACTGTTGTAAATTTTTTGTAGTCCCGCCTCTTTTCAGCATTGTACTGATTGTTTTCTGTCTTCTGTTTGTATTTCTGTGTGGGTGAGGTTGCATAAATTTATGGATGAACCACTTGTTTTAAAGCTTTCCACTTCAAACATGATGCACTTGGCAACTTTTGTTAACTCTGCAATAAGTAATTTGTTTCTCTCATGTGTAAGGTCAATACAGAATTTTCTTTTGCTTATTACAAAATATGTGAAAATGTTAATTAATGTTCTTAATGTTCTGTCAATGGAAGTTATAATAAAGTGTATATGGGAATCCCTATGTTAACTCATGGTCATTGGAAGGATAATAGAAAAAAATGAATGCTTTATGTGTGTTCTTATGAGAGATGCAAGTTTAAAACTCTGCATTGTTAAGGTCGTTCCTCTAGGGGTTCATAGTCCAAAAGTAGGACCCATGAGGTTAATTTAAAAGAAGATCTAGTAAAGGTTTGGAATTTGTTATTGTCCACTCTAGGTTATGGAGTTGCTGGTACACCTGAACAAAAGGATAAAGAGTCGACCTAAGATCCAGCTTCCTGTAGAGACACTGTTGGTTCAGTATCAGGACCCTTCTGCTGCATCTTTTGTCACGGTATGATCGTATACCCACATGTTACTATCACCACTGTCAATACTTTTATATTATATTATTCTATTATTAACCTTGAGCATCACGTTTTTTATGCTAAGGTTATTCCTATATTATAAAGTGAGAACTTTATTTTCATGACTGTGTTTGTGTTTGCAGAACTTCACTATCATCTACATAAAGATGGGCTATCCTAGGTTGGAGGTGTCTAAACAGTGTGAGCTTGCACCTACTCTACTCACAGCAATGGAGGGCAAACCTCAGCCCCAACAGGACAGGTTAGTTTCAGCTTAATTTGAAATGAAATAACGAAAGAATGTAATGAGCACACGTATAATATATGTTAAATTGTATTATGAAATGTATTTTTTATTAAAAGTATTCACTACTGTTTGGGGTCAGTAAGAATTTTTTTTATATTTTTAAAAGAGGTTTTGTATGCTCACTAAGGCTGCATTTATTTGATTAAAAATACAGTAAAAACAGTAATATTGTGAAATAATAATATTATAATTTAACTGTTTTCTGTTTAATTTATTTTGATATGTGAATTTTTTTTATGATGAATTTTCAGCTGGTCTTCAGTGTCACATGATCCTTCGGAAGTCATTCTAATAAACTGATTTGGTGATTTTCAGTTAGGTGGAAAATGAAATAGAAGTTAAAATATAAATTATTTTATTTCTGACATTTTAATTATTATCTCATTTTTTTTTACAAAATGTCTGTTAACTGGTTTTCTGCTTTAACTGGTCGTAAACTGTCATTTGATCTTCACTGACATTTTGTGGAAAACATGACACTTTTTTTTTTCTGGATTCTTTGATGAATAGGATGATCCAAAGAACTGCCTTTATTAGAAATAGAACTTTTGTTCTATTATAATTCTAGAAATAGAATTTTGTTTTAAAGTATAATAAATTCAATAAAAGTGAATAAAAACATCTAACTGACCCCAAATCTTTGAATAGTAGTGTATATATACATATTTTGTATATTAAGATATTCACGTCAGTAGTGAGCAGTATTGATGTAACCTGTGTCTTCTCCCTCTAGTCTGATGCACCTGCTGATCCCTACGCTGTATCATATGAAATATCCATCAGAGCCATCTAAACCTTCCCCATTTGTCCTGACGGAGAGGCCCAAAACTGTACAACTTCTCTTAGAGTTCATGCTTGATGTTCTTCTGATGCCATATGGGTATGTCAAGCGGATGTGTACAATAAGTTGTAGTTGGTAATGTTAATGCTGTTTTTTTTTTAATCCCATTTGCTCAATCTCTCAAATTCTATCAAGGTTTGTGTTAAATGAGCCTGCAAGTCGTCCAGCTCCCTCATCTCCACAAGGGGGATCTGGAGCAGGAGCTGCGGCAGCACAAGGTCTCCCCCAGCCTCCACCAGGAATGAGCGTTTATGCAGTTAAAAGAGTCATCGGAGAAGCTCAGTGGAGCCCAGAGCAACTGGAGCAGGTGAGGTTGCATTAATTGTTTAAAATCGAATTAACTGAAATAACCAGTTTACTCTTTCTGGTTCTTCACTGAGTAACCTCTTTATCATTGTGTTTGCAGTGTAAACTGGGAATTGTGAAGTTCATAGAGGCAGAGCAGGTGCCTGAAGTTGAAACAGTCATTCACTTAGTTGTGGCTTCAAGTGACACCCGACACAGTGTCGCCACGGCGGCTGATCTGGAACTGAAAAGCAAGCAGAGGTGAAGCTTTCTGTAATGTCACGGCAAGTTAAATCCTGAGGTCTTGATACTGAAATTCATCTCTTGTGTCCTGTTTTGTACTGCAGCATTATTGACTGGAACAATCCACTCATTATCAACAAAATGTATAAAGTTTACCTGGGTGATATTCCACTTAAAACTAAAGTGAGTATATGCATTACACATGGTCAGTCTAATGCAGTTATTACTGTTATATTCAGTAATGTATTTTTTTTTTTTCTCAGGGTGCCACAGTAAAACAGGAGCTGAAGCATGAACCAGTCAGCACCAGAGTCAAGATGAAGATTCTGCCTCATCTTCTCCGCTCCAGACTGGCTGCCGAGTGCTTTCCTGCTAATATACAGGTCAAAGAGATAGCGTTTGACAGAATGAAAGTGAATGCAGCTGAAATGCATGCTGAGAAAGACAAATGGGGCAGGCAAGCAGTGTGTTATAACTTGTTCAAAGGATGTCATTGTAACAGTGATCGTCTTTTTGTTTAGGTTGTCTATGATGGACTTTTCGGAGCAAACACCAACAACAAACTTCTGTCCCTCACTCTGCAGTTTGTACATCATATCTGTATGGTGTAAGTGTCAATTTTTAATAGGTTGCTATATTATAGCCAATAGTTTATTGATGGTAACTTGCACAAGTGCTTTCCTATTTTGTGTGCTTTCGCATCGCGAGGTCTGTTTGAGGTGATGATCATAATTGTGTTTTAATCTGAAGGTGCCCTGATACCAACAAACCTTTGGGTTTGATGCTGCTGAATGGACTTACCAAGCTTATTAATGAATATAAAGAGGTATGAATGCATGCTGAACAATTTAGGTTTTAGTTGTAACTCAAATTTGTGCTTTTTCAAAAGTATCCATCAAAGTGACCTTAATTTATTATTTCATTATAAGGACCCCAAACTACTTTGTGTGGCCTATTCCGCTGTTGGAAAACTTTCAAGGTAATTTAAACCTTTAGTAACTATGTAATATTTTAAATTGTTATGAACTTTAATATGAGTCAAGATGTGTAAATTGTATTTTTTTTCCCTTTTTGCTATAATAGTCGAATGCCTCAGCTTTTCACGAAAGACATTGCATTGGTACAGCAGTTTTTTGAGTCCATGTGCAAGGTTTGTTTGACACACATTTTACACAGTAGTTATCAAGTTATTACTCCATGACCTGCTGTAAAATTTTAACCTAGTTTCTCTCAATGGAAACAGGAGGATTCTGATGTGCGACTGGCCATACAGGAGGCCTTGTCGATGATGGTGGGAGCGTATGTTAATCTTCAAGGGGCACTTCTGAACCTAATGGAAGCACTTGTGGCTGCATATATCACAAAGGTTTGTTATTTAACTGTCTTATCACAGGCACTTAGAAGGAATAAACAAAAATGTCAACACTAAATATGAAATTACACACTTCAACTTGAAGGGATAGTTCTCACAAAAATGAAAATTCTGTCATTAATTACTCACCCTCTTGTCATTCACTGTCATTCATTTTCTTAAGATATTTTTGATGAAATCCGAGAGCTTTCTGACCCTGCATAGACAGCAGTGTTACTACCTTTGAAGACTGACATGGAAGAGAGGAAATTGTTGAATAAAGTTGTTCTTTTGTTTTCTTTGCAAACAAAAAAGTATTCTTAAAGCTTCATAATGTTATGGTTGCACCACTGATGTCACATGGACTATTTTATCGATGTCCTTACTACCTTTCCGGGTCTTGAACGTGGTAGTTGCATTGCTGTCTATGCAGGGTCAGAAAGCTCTCAGATTTTATCAAAATTATCTTAATTTGTGTTCCAAAGATGAACGAAGGTTTGGAACAACATGAAGGTAAGTAATTAATGACAAAATTTTCATTTTTGGGTGAACTATCCCTTTAATGATATAAAAATATATTTAATCCAACTTTGAGTCTATGAATAAACCTAAAAAAAAAATAATGATAATTTACAGTGTTTAATGTCCTGTTGTATATTGCTTTGTGTTAGCCGGAGGTACAGGTGCGACAGGTAGCGATGAAATTTGCCAGCACAGTGTTTGCTCCTGATCACGTAGCCTCTCGATATCTCTTACTTCTGGCTGCAGGAGATCCGTGAGTATACTTACACTTCCTGGAGTTCTTTCAAGTTTTCAATTAAGTGTTGTCATGAAAGATCATCACATGACTTACGTTTTCAGTCGTGAGGAGGTGTCTGGGGAAGCTCGGCGAGCCCTTAGGTCTCTCCCCTCTACGAAAACAGAGAAAGAAGGATCAAGGCCCATGCCGTCATTCTCTGAGATGGTCAGCTACATCCAGGAAAAGGTGTGGTGTTTTGATTTGTTGTTACTGAGTTATAACTGGTGTGTCATGACCCCAAATGAGTCTCCAGGTCTGTTTTGATGCTGATCTGAAACTATACAATATATCAAGTTGTTCCAGAGCATCGATCATCTATGGAACACAAATTAAGATATTTATGATGAAATACAAGAGTTTTCTGACCCTGCAAAGACAGCAATGCAACTACCACATTCAAAGCCTAGAAAGGGTTATTCAGAGTTGTTATTTTTGTTTTCTTTGTGCACAAAAAGTATTTTTGTAGCTTTATTAAATTAGGGTTAAGCCACTGATGTCTTGTGGACTATTTTAACAAAGTCCTTTGTTGCATTGCTGTCTGTGAAAGGTCAGAAAGCTCTCAGATTTCATCAAAAATACTTGATTTATGTTCCAAATATGAATGAAGGTCTTACGGGTTTAGAACAACATGAGGGTGAGTAATTAATGACAATTTTAATTTTTCATTTTGACCCTTTGTTATTTTGTCATAGGCTGCACAGAGATTGAAGACCCCTGCAAAATACATTGTTGGTACTTCCACATTGCCTTTTAATCCTGCCACATTTGGAGAGGTAAAATAACAGTCTTTAGACTTATGAATTCTTTCACTATTTTATTTAATTAATAACATGCCACATTTAATTGAACAAATTCTCTTATGTTTCCACAGATAGTTCTTTATCTGAGAATGTGTTTAGCTTATAGTGCTGGTGCCACATCCACATCTCAGAGCCTGATGGACATGCAGGATGATGCTCCTCTTATTGGACGCTATGTTCAGTCATTATTGTCCAGTGAAGCTTCTTCAGCCACTAAAGGAGGAGAGGCCAATCCAGTTCACGTGTACATGGACTTACTGCAACAGCTGCTGTCAGCTGTAGGAGGTGAGGAGTTTACAAATGATGGTTTCTAATAGGGTTGGGCAGTAAGATGATCTAATCTTGAAAAATGCAGCATATATGTAATATGTGACCCTGGACCATAAAAAACAATCATAAGTAGCGTGGATATATTTACCAACAATACATTGTATGGATCAAATTATTCATTTTTCTTTTATGCCAAAAATAATAGGATGTTAAGATTATGTTCCATGAAGATTTTTTGTGAATTTCCTACCGTAAATATATCTCGGCTTAATTTTTGATTAGTAATATGCATTGCTATGCACTGCTTCATTTGGACAACTTTAAAGGTGATTTTCTCAATATTTTGATTTTTTTGTTTTTTTGTTTTTTTGTTTTTTTTTTGGCATCCTCAGATTTTCAAATAGTTGTATCTTGGCCAGATATTGTCCTATCCCAACAAACCATACATCAGTGGAAAGCTTATTTATTCAGCTTTCATATGTATAAATCTCAATGTATTTAATAGAGCCTAATCTACAGGAAATAGAGGAGGTGGATTATCGTAGATTTATTTTGTTGTGATCTGACGATGTGATGTAATTCATTAATACAGGAATCCCAGTGATGTACTGTCTTTTGGAAGTGGTCTCTGTGTGCCCAGAGAAACTTACCCCCAACTTTGTAGACAAAATCGACTGGATTAAAGTAAGTATTATTTTACATTTTATTATATTTAAGTTACTGGCATTCCTGTTATTCCTTTTTTAGAAAGGAATACTTAGCAAGAATGCATTTAATTGATCAGTGACAGTAACAACTTTTAACATGTTTGATTTGAAGTAAATGTTTTGTTGAATGTTCATCAGATAATCCTAATGTATCAGTTTACACAAAAATACTAAGCAGCACAACTGTTTTCAGTATTGATAATAAAAGTTTTTTGAGCGCCAAATCAGCACATTTAGAATAATTTCTGAAGAATCATGTGATACTGCAGATTGCTGCTAAAAAAAAAATCTTACCAACTCTAAGATTTTTTAACAGTGCATTTTGTTTTATGTCCTCTGGAATGGAGACTTTAAGTATGTCTGATATAAAAATGTATTTTTTTTTTTAATTAATCATGTTTGTTTTGCAGGGTCTCATGAACACTAATAAAGAAGACATGCGTGAATTGGCAGCCCAACTGTATGCTGTAGTTGTCTCTGCTATGTCTGGAAATGAACTTAGAACTGCTGTACAACACCTGATTAAGATAACTAAAGACACACATGTATGTTTAAAATAATGTAATGTAATATAATTGAAAAATTAATCACATTTTTAGAAATGTATTCCTTATATTATTTTTTGTTTGTTACATGTAGAGTCCTGAGACTCAGCATGGTGCCATTTTGGCTCTGGGCTATATGGTAGGCAGATACATGAATAAGAGGCGGAGCCTAATGCCTACTGAGCCCACTCCCAAAGAAAATGAGGAACTAATTGCCATGGCCACAAAAACCATTGGTATGTGCCTTTTCACACGACACCTGACATTGGGATGCTCCTGAATAACACCTTAAACTTTTTTTTTCTTTAGTTAACTATTGCAGCAAGAAAAACAAATTATATTCACTTAATTAAACAAAGAGCTACTGATGTGTTTGTCTGCAGGTTCGTTTTTGGATAGCGAGTCTCCTCTGTTGACTGTTGCTGCTGTGACAGCATTGGGAGAGATTGGGCGTAACAGCGTGTTGCTGATACCAGCGGATGGAAATGGCTTCACTAAACTCAGTCTAGTGGATAATCTGCTTGCCAGGATCCCATCTGGAAAAGAGACTGGCAAGGTAAAACAAAATTCACACTCAGAGAGTGAATGATTATGATGTGTACGTTCTTGATCAAAGTAAGCGCTAGATCAGTTTTCACAGTTTCCTCAAATGAAGGCTTTTTTTGTTTTATTGTACTGATCATCTGCTGTTTGTGTTGTCAGATGAAAGAACGTGCCATCCAGACTCTTGGGTTCCTGCCGGTGGGAGACGGTGAATTTCCACACCAGAAAAAACTCCTGCAGGGCCTTATGGATTCAGTAGAGGTAATGTTGTGACACATGACACAAGCCTCAAGTTGACACCATAGTTCTGTTAATTAAGTAATTTGGAAAAAAAAAAACATGAGAACGTGGCCATTTCTTCTTGTGAAACATTTATGTTGGGTTTCTTTAGGCCAAGCAGGTGGAGCTACAGTTTACAGTGGGGGAGGCTTTAACTAATGCTGCTATAGGAAGCTGCTCTGGAGCTGCCAGAGATGTGTGGACATGCACAGAAGACCAATACTGCCCTCCTGAGAGTAAGTATGTGGGTTTGAACACAAAACGGAAATATTTTTCACACTTGTCTTGTGCATACTTGTCTTTTGGGCAAGTAAAACTGATTGTTTGCTGGAGTGAAAATCTAATTTTATATAGGGCAACATGGGACAAGGCATCAGGAGTATAAAGTAACTACACTTTGGGTTTGCACTCCTTTTCATGTAAAATAATTACCACTTGGATTAGGGGTGCGTGATGATAAAAATGTCTCCATGATCTGCTTTTGGAGAAATATCATAGTATCGTGATATTCTATCAGTTGCAGTTCTGGCGCCTCCGTCTCAATTTATTGTACAATGTACATTTACATTAGTGTTAATTCAGCGGTAGAGTTACACTCACAGGACACTGCACTTATTCACAATCACAAAAGTACATTATTTGTTTTAAAGCCTTGCTGGTTAAACATTTCATATGCGTGCTGTTCTATTCTGTCAAATAGCGCCTAATTAATGAACTAAGTTATGTATTGTGTCTGATTGTGCTAATACTGTCCAAAACACAAGGTTTACATATAAAAACAGTTGCTTATTTCTAAAGTGAAAGTAAACAATTGAGAGAAAAATGGATGTGTACCTGTATATTAGATGCGTGCAGCTCTTAAAGGGACAGCAGACTAATTGTACTAAACATGCTGCCACTTGTCATTAAAGGGATAGTTCACCCAAAAATTATAATTCTGTCATTATTTACTCCCTTACATGTTGTTCCTCTGTTAATTTCTTTCTTGCGCTAAATGCACAATAAGATATTTTGAAGAATGTGGGTAACCAAACAGTAACGTAGCTGGTCCCCATTTAATGTAATAATACAAATGATCAAATAGATAATGTTCAACAGAAAAAAAACTCATTCAGGTTTAAAACAACCTAAGAGTGAGTAAGTGATGATATAAAAATAAAACGCTATGATGGAATTGACAGACAGATGACAGAATTTTCATTTTTGGGTGAACTATTCTTTTAATGGTAATAAAACCACAAAACACAAAGAGAAAAATCATTCACTTCTCTTTACTGAAGAACTTTAATACAGTTGCTTTAATAAGAATCAATGTACAATTTATGTTTATAGCATATAAGAATATAGTGTTTCACTTTTTATATTAGTTAATTCAGTTTCTTGAATGCTACTGCTGAATACACTTACTGTACCTGAAAAATAAAGCACTGTCTGTTTTATTTGTATTATGTTTATTTGTAATGTGTATCTTCGTTCTTATTTTTAATAACAAAGATAAAATAATGACAAAGATTTTTATCTTCGCTCACTTTGGCCTAAATATCAGCCATTCTTTTTTGTTACTTTGAAAGGCTTTGTTTTTAAAAACGGGAAATTAGTTTGGCTTTACTGCTCAGTCAACTTGATACTGATGATATTTTTGCCATATCGCCCACCCCTAACTTAGATATAAAAGTGATCCCCATCATCTCGTAAATTAGACATCATGACGATCTAGTTACAAGGTAGCAGTTCTCAGTGGCTCACCTCCAATAAACATTTTATAAATTTATGGTTGCTATTAAAGGAAATACTCAGTCAGGTATCCCAGAAATCACAGTTCTGTTACAAAGCTGAAACAATGGCAGTGTGAAAGGACTGTGTGAGCCTGCTAGCCTGAAGAGTGCTTTTAGTTCAGTTGTTAGATGGTTAAAGGAGAAGTCCACTTCCAGAACAGTAAATTACAGATAATGTACTCACCCCCTTGTCATCAAAGATGTTCATGTCTTTCTTTCTTCAGTCGTAAAGAAATTATGTTTTTTGAAGAAAACATTTCAGGATTTTTCTCCATATGATGGACTGGTATGGTGCCCCGAGTTTGAACTTCCAAAATGTAGGTTAAATGCGGCTTCAAATGATCCCAAATGCGTTTGTAAACGATCCCAGCCGAGGAAGAAGGTTCTTATCTAGAGAAACGTCCGATTATTTTCATAAAAGTAATAATATTTATATACATTTTAATGTCTTACTTGTCTTACTCTGCCTGAACTGTTTTTTTTTTCCAGTTCATGACAGTTTGGTTATGTCGAAAAACTCCCATCTCATGTTCTCCTTTAACTTCAAAGTCGTCCTATATCACTGTGTAACCTTTTTTGTTAAGGGTGTTTGATCTTTTTTGCATGTTCACTTTGCAAAGACTTGGTCGGTACTTCTGCAGTGATGTAGGATGATTTTGAAATGATTTTTGAGGGAGAAAATACGATCGGAGTTTTTCGACATACCCTAACTGTCTTGAGCCAGAATACACTGCTGGGATCCTCGTATGTATTTTACATAATGTGCTATTTTATTTTTATCTTCTTCTTCTTTTTTCATCAGATGTGAAGAATAATGATATAGTGCCCTGGGTGTTGAGCTCCATCTTGTCAAAATATATACCAAGTCCAAACCCTCATGTTCGGCAGGCTGCCTGCATATGGCTCCTGTCTCTAGTCAAGAAACTCAGCCATCACAAAGAAATACAGGTAAATACACACACAATGCACTCTGAATCTTATCTGCACGCACAAAGAAACATGGACATTACAAAGTATCTGTTCTCTCTTTGTCTGTGATAGTCTCATTTGAAGGAAATACAGACAGCCTTTATTTCTATCTTGTCTGATCCTGATGGTGAGTCACATACTGCTCTTTATGATACTGCTCTTTTAAAAGGTCACATTACATTGTGACAGTATATAAAGTCATTGAGCTTATGGGTAAGATTAATAGTGATGATCTTTGTGTGTAGAACTCAGCCAAGATGTGGCATCTAAAGGACTTGGGTTGGTTTATGAGCTCGGGGGAGAACGGGACCAACAGGAATTGGTATCAACCCTAGTGGATACTCTCATGACTGGTAAAAGGTATTAATAAACCAGCTTATTATTCACTTTTTGATGATTTGAGTATGATTTGTGATAAAGTGCATTACTAAGATTTACCAAGCCCCAGAACGTAGAGCACTTACTCTGTATAGACTACCACTTGGATTACCTGGATTGTAGGTTTAAGGATAAACCTTTTTTGTCTTTTCAATGAGTTACATCACAGAATAATATATCTTAGGAACTTGAATACATTGCAAGGTGCATTTTCACTCCTGACTCATTTGATAGCTGTGAAATTTTGTTTTTAGAGCCAAACATAATGTCTCAGAGGACACTGAGGTCTTCCAGGGGGAGACTCTTGGTAAAGCACCTGATGGGTATGTCCTTCTTTTAGTTCAGTTATTATATTTGAGATTGTTTATAAACATTTCAGAGAGTAAGACTTATTAGATTTGAGAGTTTAAAAGATTAATTCACTTCCAGAATAAACATTTTCTGATATTGTACTCACCCCCATGTCATCCAAGATGTTCATGTCTTTTTTTCTTCAGTCGAAAAGAAATTAAGGTTTTTCTCCATATAGTGGACTTCAGTGGTGGTAGCCAATGGGTTGAAGGTCCAAATTGCAGTTTCAATCTAGCTTTAAAGGGCTCTAAATGATCCAAGTCGAGGAATAAGGATCTTATCTAGCGAAAAGAAGTATCATTTTCTAAAAAAAATGAAAATTTTTTATACTTTTTAACCACAAATACCAATGTTGCACTATCTCTGCGATGCGTATAGCGACTTCACACATTACATAATCACTTCAAAATCGTCCAACATTGTTGTTTTACCTTTTTTTGTAAAGGGCTTTTGTCTTTTTTTTGCACATTCGCTTTTTAAACACTGGGTCAGTACTACCACCTATGTTACACGTGACCTTTCCAAATGTGATTACATAATGCGTGAGGTTGAGCTAGTGCAAGACGTGCATTTGTGGTTAAAAAGTATATACATTTGCAATTTTTATTTTATTTTTTTTTTAGAAAATGGTCAGTCATTTCGATAGATAAGACCCTTATTCCTCAACTGGGATCTTGTAGAGCACTTTAAAGCTGGATTGAAACTGCAGTTTGGACATTCAACCTGTTTCCCATTGAAGTCCATTATATTGAGAAAAATCCTGAAATGTTTTCTTCAAAAATCTTAATTTCTTTTGAACTGAAGGACTTGAACATCTTGGACGATATGGGGGTGAGTAAGTTGTTAGGAAGTTTTTATTCTGGAAGTGAACTAATCCTTTAAATTTTAATAAGATTACTAGAGTGGATGTTTCCTTTCATTGTATATTGTTTTGATCTTTTACTTTGGTAGACAAGGACTCTCCACCTACAAGGAACTCTGTTCACTGGCTAGTGATCTAAACCAACCGGATCTTGTTTATAAGTTCATGAATCTTGCCAATCACCATGCCATGTGGAATTCCAGAAAGGTAAGCTATGTTAACCATTGTAACGTTTTGTTCAGAGCCTTTTTGAATTGCATGCAATGATCGTTGACTCTTTCTGTGCTGTAGGGAGCAGCATTTGGGTTTAACATTATTGCAGCCAAAGCAGGTGAACAGCTGGCTCCTTTCCTGCCTCAGCTGGTCCCCCGTCTTTATAGATACCAGTTTGACCCAAACCTGGCCATCAGACAGGCCATGACTAGCATCTGGGATGCTCTCGTCACAGATAAAACCATTGTAAGATATTATTATTACTTAGAATAATGAATTACATTGCTTGAAAGATATAAGGGATGCTGTTGTTATTACAATTACATGTTGTCTGCTTTTAACAGGTGGAGAAATATTTTAAGGAAATTCTTCAAGATGTAATTTCCAACCTCACCAGTAACATGTGGAGGGTGCGGGAGTCAAGGTAACTTGTCTAGATATACTTGAAAGGGAGTCTACATATACTAGGTTCAAATCATCAGAGCCTTTTAATTTTTTTCCCAGCTGCTTGGCTTTAAATGATCTGATACGTGGAAGGCAGGCAGATGAAATCATTGACCGCCTGTCAGAAATCTGGGAGACTCTGTTTCGGGTTCTGGATGATATAAAGGTTAGAAATAGGAGACTCTTGTATGTTTTGCTGTTCTGTAACCTACAGCTGTTTTTATTTGACCGTCTTTGTTTCCTCTTGTAGGAGTCAGTTCGTAAAGCAGCAGATCTGACTCTAAAGACTCTCAGTAAAGTGAGTTGCAGCACTGAATTCTGCATACCCCAATGATTTTCCACTATTGAGACACCAGCAATGACTGACGCATGTGTGTGTTTGTTCAACAGGTGTGTGTGCGTATGTGCGAATCAACAGGTGCTGTTGCTCAGAGGACAGTGGCTGTGTTGTTGCCAACTTTACTGGACAAAGGCATTGTCAGTAACGTAACCGAAGTGCGGACTCTTAGGTAAGAACGCATGCATTTACCAGGCACGTGCACACAAATGACATTAAATCTTTATATTCAGAGTAAAAGTCTGAGTGTTGGTTTGTTTTAGTATCCAGACTCTCGTGAAGATCAGTAAGACAGCAGGCAGCCGTCTGAAGCCCCATGCTCCTCGACTCATCCCGGCTTTGCTGGAGGCTCTGAGCGTGCTGGAACCGCAGGTGCTCAACTACCTCAGTCTGAGAGCCACAGAGCAGGAGAAGGTAAGCAGCTCTTTGATAAGTTATTTGATTTATTTAGCACTGTATACATAATATGTGGTTAAATATGATTTAAAAAAAAACAAAAACAAAAATAATTAATTATTATCAATTGTTTCCAAACTGACAAATAAATAGACATATTTAAATGTGTATTTAATTTGTTTAAAATGTTACTTAAATATAACTTTAAAATAATACAATAATAAAATATTTAATTTAATTTTGCTTAGCAAATGGTGTGAGTTTGAGACTAAGTTTAAAGTAGTTCACTTCCAGAACAAAATTTACAGATAATGTACTCACCCGCTTGTCATCCAAGATGTTCATGTCTGTCTTTCTTCAGTTGATAAGAAATTATGTTTTTTGAGTAAGACATTTCAGGATTTCTCTCCATATAGTGGACCACTATGGTGCCCGTGAGTTTGAACTTCTAAAAAAAAATTTAAATGCGGTTCTAAACGATCCCAGCCGAGGAAGAGGGTCTTATCTAGCGATTGGTCATTTCTCAAAAAAAAAAAAAAAAAAATTTTTTATATATATATAATTTATATATATATATATAATTTTTTTTTTTAAAGGCACAATATGTAAGATTTTTGTACTAAAATGTCCAAAACATTCATGCAGTTGTGTACTTGCGTTATCTCAAAAGTTCTCAAGGATTTGTAAATCCAGAGAAATTCCAGTTTTAAATAATGATGCAATATCCACGCTATCTTCGGTTTCCGCTTATGAAT
>JAHKKF010538260.1:9638-28612 GCA_019740295.1 Labeo calbasu
TAAGGTGTTTATATATGGTTTCTAAGGTGTTTGGGTAGTTGCCTGGTAATGTTTTGACAGTTGCTAGGTTGTATGGGATTGGAAGGTCATTTATAGGTTGTCATAAGCAAGGTGGTTCATACTGAAGTGGTAGATAAGACGTTCTAAGGATTTACATTAGGTGTTGCTAGGCAGTTGTTACAGTGTTCCAGACGGTTGCTAGGGCATTGCTAGGTGGTTGCTGTGATGTACCAGATGGTTGGTTAGAAGGTTGCCAAGTTCTGGCATTGTAGTTGCTAGGGTGTGTTTCTAGGTATTTTCTACAGTGTTCTAAATGGTTGCTAAGGTGTTGATATATGGTTTCTAGGGTGTTTTGCACAGTTTCCTAAGACAGAGTTGTTAGACAGTTGCTAAGTTGTAGGTGGTAGCTTGGTCATTTCCAGGTTGTTAGACACTACATGTATTTTATAGAGTGTTTTTAGGTTGTATTAGATGGTTGTTTGGGTGGTTTCTATGGTGTTTGCAGGCAGCTGATACAGTGTCCTGTTTGGTTGTACATAATGGTTGTTAGTGTTCTTAGACAATTGCTAGGATATTCTGGTACTGTAGTTGTTTGGATTTGTTTGTTTTGTTGCCAAGGTGTTTATATACTGTATGGTATATATTGTATTCTAGGGTGTTTTTGGTAGTTTCCTGGGAGTTGTTTGACAGCTGCTAAGTTTTAGATTGCTAGGTCCGTTATAGGCTGTTATAAGCAAGGTGGTTTGTACTGAAGTGGCAGATAAGATGTTCTAAGATTTTTTTCCAGTAGGTGTTTGCTAGGGTGGTTTCTAGGGTGTTTCTAGGCAGTTGTTACAGTGTGGTTACTAGGGCATTGCTAGGTGGTTGCTGTGATGCTAGAAGGTTGCCAAGATATTCTGGACCTTTAGTTGCTAGGGTGTGTTTCTAGATATTTTCTACAATAAAATATGTGTTGAAATATGGTTTCTAGGGTGTTTTGCACAGTTACCTAGATAGAGTTGTTTGACAGTTGTAGGTGGTAGCTTGGTCATTTCTAGGTTGTTAGACACTACATGTATTTTATAGAGTGTTTTAAGGTTGTATTAGATGGTTGTTAGGATGTTCTGTGGTTGTTAGGGTGGTTTCTAGGGTGTTTGCAGGCAGCTGATACAGTGTTCTATTTGGTTGTACACAATGGTTGTTCGTGTTCTCAGACAATTGCTAGGATATTCTGGTACTGTAGTTATTTGGATGTTCTGGGTTGTTGCTAAGATGTTTATATATGGTTTCTAGGGTGTGTTTGATAGTTGCCTGGGAGTTGTTTGACAGCTGCTAAGTTGTAGGGGATTACTAGGTCATTTATAGGTTGTTATAATCAAGGTGGTTCATACTGAAGTGGTGGATATCATGTTGTAAGGTTTTCCAATAGGTGTTTGCTAGGGTGTTGCTACGCAGTTGTTACAGTGTGGTTACTAGGGCATTGCAAGGTGGTTGCTGTGATGTACTGGATGGTTGCTTAAAAATTTGCTAGGATATGGTACTGTAGTTGTTAGGGTGTTCTTAATTGCTGAAGTATTTCTAGGTATTTTCTGAAGTGTTCTGAGTGGTTGATATATGGCTTCTAGGGTGCTTTGCATACTTGCCTGAGAGTTGTTAGACAGTTGCTAAGTTGTAGGTGGTAGCTAGGTAATTTCAAGGCTGTTAGGCACAGCATGAATTTTATAGAGTGTTTTTAGGTGGCACAAGATGGTTGCTAGGGTGTTCTGTGGTTGTTACGGTGGTTTCTAGGGTGTTTGCAGGTAGTTGATACAGTGTTCTATGTCGTTGTACTAGATGGTTCTAGTGTTCTTAGACGGTTGCTAGGATATTCTGGAACTTCAGTTGTTTGGATGTTCTGGGTTTTCTGTTAAGGTGTTTGTGTATGGTTTCTAGGGTGTTTTGGTAGTTGTCTGGGAGTTGTTTTGACAGTTGCTAGGTTGTAGGTAATTTCTATGTTGTTATAGAGCAGATGACTTATAGTAATGTTATAGTATAGTTTTACAGAAGGTGGTTGCTAGGGTGTTGCGAGGCAGTTGTTACAGTGTTATAAGTGGTTGCTGTGATGTACTGGATGGTTGCTAGTGTTTTAGATGGTTGCTAGTTTATTCTGGTACTTTTAGGTAGTGGCTAATATTTTGTAAGGTGATGTTAGGTGGTTGCTACAGTATTCAGTGATTGTTAAGGTGAAATAAAGTGTTCTGAGTGGTTGCTAAGGTGTTGTCATATGGTTTCAAAGGTGTTTTGTGTAGTTACCTGGAAGCTGTTAGACAGTTGTTAAGTTGTATGTGGTTGCTAGGTCATTTCTAGATTGGCTGTGTGGTTTACACTGTGGTTTTAAGTGGCGGCTAATGTGCTCTAAGGCATTTTAGGTGGTTGCTAGGGTGTTCAGTGGTTGTTAGAGCATTTTCAAGTGTGTTTCTAGGCAGTGTTGCCTGGGAGTTTTTTTGACGGTTGTTAAAGGAAATTGCAGACTGATGCTAGGCTATGTCTAGGTCATTATATTTGTGGTTTATAGGGTGTTTTTAAGTTGTGGCTAGGATGTATTGTTAGGGTGGTTTCTAAAATGTTGCTAGGCAGCTGATACAGTGATTGTACAGCATTACTAGGACGTACTGGATGGTTGCTAGGGTATTTCAGTACTGCAGTTGCTAGGGTGTTTTTGGGATGTTCTGAGTAGTTGCTAATATACTGATATATGGTTTTGTGTAGATGTCTAGAAGCTGTTTATAAATACTGTATGGTTGCTAGAGCATAGCCAGAGTGTTTTAAACTCAGCAATTTTTTTCACTTGTTGAACTGTTTTCCAGTGGTTTCCAAGCATAGTTTTTCATTTTATGGAAGCTCATGTTATGTGCTTGTTTTCAATGTTTCCTTTGCCAAATTCATTTGGCCAAAAAGGAAGGACTTTATTAAACATTTTTAAAGCACATAAGCAAGCATTACAATTTATCATTTCAAACTTTTCTGAAAAATCATTTTGGCTCTCAACTAAGCAATTACCAGCTCACATGGTTTGGCCTTTAGGCCCCCGAACAAGAACTTGGGAGCCAATTTTAACTTCTAACTAGAATGAAAAGACAAAAAAGTGTTTCAAAAGGAAGTTAGTACAAATTTTACACTCTTCGCACTAAAACAGATGAGTCGTCTTACAGCTCCATCTGTTTCTCACAGTTTTATGTTCTCATTATCTGCCCGTTGGACACAGAAGGTGGCCAACAGGTCACACTCCTTTAGTTCTCCATCCCTCCATCACCTTCAGCTTTTTTCATCTTATAATGTTCCTCTCCGAGCTTCCTTAACTGCTCTGCAGCCTGCGAAAGTGAGTAAGAGAGAGAGAAAAAGACTGTGAATGAGTGGACAAACTTAATTTAGACACTCAATAATTGACATACACTACATCTCTTCTTTACCAAGGCTGCATTTAGATTCAGCAAAATTCAGGAAAAATAGCAATATTGTGAAATACTATTACATTTTAAAACAACTGCTGTCTATATGCTTAAAAATGTAATTTATTCATGTGATGTACAGCTGAATTTTTAGCATCATTACTCCAGTCTATAGTGTCACATGATCCTTCAAAAGTCGTTGTAATATGCTGATTTTCTGCTCAAGAAAGATTTCTGATTATTACTAATGTTAAAACAGTTGTGCTTAAAATTTTTGTGGAAACTTTCTTTCTTTCTTTCTTAATTGTAGGAATATTTGATGAATAGAAAGTTCAATAGAACATGCATATGAAATATATATATATATATTTTTTTTTTTTGCAACAATATAAATGTCTTTACTGTCACTTTTGATCAATTTAATGCGCCCCCACTATTTAATTATATATTTTTTCTATAAATAAATCAATAAATAAATAAATGTTACCAATTCCAATCCTGAAGAGTAATATAGTTCCAAATATTAAATGCAAAAACAAAATAATAATAATAAAAAAGTAATAATAAATAAATAAATAAATAAATAAATAAATAAATAAATAAATAAGATTTTTTAAAGTACTGAATTCTTTGAATGATCCAAACATGGATTAAATACTAACAAACAAAAAAATATAATATATTTAGTCAATGTCATTTATCTTTTGTTTGTTTGTTTTTGTTTTTTGTTTTTTACTCTAAAACCTATACTATGTAGGTTTCATTGTGATAAATTGGCCTAAACACAGAGTCAACGTATTTAATAAACTGGCAATAATGGTGACAGCTTTTTGTAGACCTTCAGATACAGTATGTGCTTACACAGACACTTTGAAGACTTTGAAAAATAAACCTGTGCTGAGAAATATTTCCAGGAGTAAAAAGTGTGACAACTAGCTCCAGTCTCCTTTATTCAGTTTTCCAGAAGTGCTTGGACCACATAAACATCTAAACAATTTGCTGGGATAGAGACATAAATTTGAAAAATAAAACTGTAGCAAAAAGGCAGATTGCTGTGAAAGCACATTCAGAAAAAAAATCACACAGTGTGACCCAGACCCTCCAGCGACGGCAGACTCGCATTCATGTCTAGCGCTCACAGCAGAGGAACCACCAGTCGCCCACTCTCTCCTGAGATAAGTCCCTGCAGGGGTGTGATTAAACGTCCTAGCGGCTCTGTCACTTCCTGATCCAATCTTTCAGCCACAACACTCTTTAATTCCTCCGCAAGCGCCGCTGCGGCACGGGCTGATGGAGGCTGCCGCCGCCGTTGAGTGAGAGGTCAGTCTCATAAACACTGGCAGCTGGGCTCGCCATGGGAGTGCCGCATTCATAAAGCCATAATAAATGTTACAGCACATTAAATCACCCCAGAGGTTCAGCACGATATTCCAAACGAAAGCCGTTCAGTCATGACGTTTGAGCGCCGGAGATAAAAAGCGCCCATTGCATTACCCTTAGCGTCCCTGCTAAGAGTCACGTAATGCTTGGCAATAACCGGCATATGAATGTGCTTGTGCACGCTAGGAACCAGTTGGAAATATGGCCGTAGTGAGCAGTGGCGTACGTGAGCTCTGAATATGGCATTTGTGGGTTTTGACAGCAGTGGTGAACAAGTGTGGGCAACCCGGATTTAAATCTGGCCTAATACGACTATATGACTGAACTAAAAAATAGAATAAAATTACTGACTTGTTTTTCTGTCATAAAATGGTAGCACTTTACAATAAGGTTCATTAGTTAACTATTTTAGTTAATATTAACTAAGAATGAACAAAACTTCTATAGCATCTATTAATCTTAATTTATTAATCTTCAACATTTACTAATGCATTATTAAAATCTAAAGTTGTGTTTGTTAATATTAGTTAATGCACTGTGAATTATCATGAACTACCTAACGTTAACAAAGATGAATGAACACTGTAATAAATGTGTTCATTGTTTGATCATGTTAACAAATGACACCTTATTGTAAAGTGTTACCCATAAAACACAAAAGTAGATTACTGACCTTGCATACAATAGAAGAGAAAAGAAATGTATTAAAATAAAGCTGAAATAAGATGAAAACAGGAAAAATGTACATTTTTGGTGGTTATTTTTTTAACCCAAATGCTGGGTTCAGCCCATTGGGTCATTTTATTGGGTTGTTTTTGAATATTTTTACCCAGGTCCTGGGTAGTTTTTCTGTATCTAAGCTGCTGGGTTATTTTTTCTACCCAACCACTGGGTTAAGCCTGTCTCTGATGAAACAACCCAGCTGCTGAGTTACAGTCAGCTTTTTACAGCCACCAATTTAGAGCACTTCTTGCAGTGAAATAAAGGTTTGTATACATTTTATTTCATTTATAAAGTCTTTACTGTGTGGTAATTGTATTATTTTACGCAATGCAACATAAGGGACGAGATGTCAATCAGCTGCATTAGCAGCGGCCACTTTGCATGATGGAAATACCTTTTGCCTTGCATAAAATAAATGGATTTTATTCATTATAGTATTGACTTTAATTTAGTTTGATGTTAAAAAATGTTCTCTAATGTCAGTACTGTTTGTTTATGGGCAGGTTATGGGCGGATTAATTCTCGGCATGAGAATTAACGCTATTTTGATATAAAAAAAAGTGATTACGGAGAATGGTTGAATACACTAAAATTAAAACGGTACTTTTAAATGTTGCATTTTTTAATGCCTAAATTGCTTGTTAAATGAATTTAAGTGTATGTAATATTGTAAACTATGTTGCATTCACCCAAATAAATTCAATTGGCTTTTATTTTGTCTAACTGTTTTTGGTTAATAATAAATGTTCATCTTTTGACTATTGCTGTTGCCTCTAGTAATTCTGTATGTGTTTTTTATAAATTCCAGGCCATTTTAAGCCAGCAATATAATCATTTTATAATCATTTGACTTAAATAAAATAACCCAGTATGTTTAACCCAACCAGCTGGGTCAAAAAAATATGCTTATTAATAGTTATTAAGGTAGTTGTTAAGTTTAAAGGAGTAGTTCACTTCCAAAACAAAAATTTACAGATAATGTACTCACCCCCTTGTCATCCAAGATGTTCATACCCTTCTTTCTTCAGTTGTAAAGAAATTATGTTTTCTGAGGAAAAGATTTCAGGATTTTTCTACCTTATAATGGACTTCAATGGTGCCCACGAATTTGAACTTCCAAAATGCAGTTTAAATGTGGCTTCAAATGGCTTTAAACGATCCCAGCCATGGAAAAAGGGGCTTATCTAGCGAAACCACTGTTTATTTTCTAAAAATAATTACAATTTATGTACTTTTTAACCTTAAACATTTAACCTTTTTAACCTCTTGTCTAGCTCTGCGTGAACTCTGTGTATTTCGGTTCATGACAGTTAGGGTATGTTGAAAAACTCCCATTTCTTTTTCTTTTTTGTCACCAACTTCAAAATCGTCCTACATTGCCGTTTTACCGTTTTTTGTAAAGGGCGTTTTATCTTTTTTTGCACATTCATTTTGTAAACATTGGGTCGGTACTTCTTTCGCGATGTAGGATGATTTTGAATCCCTTTGAAGCTGCATTTAAACTGAATTTTGGAAGTTCAAACTCGGGGGCACCATATCAGTCCATTATATGGAGAAAAATCCTGAAATGTATTCCTCAAAAAACATAATTTCCTTAATTCTGAAGAAAGAAAGACAAGAACATCTTGGATAACAAGGGGGTGAGTAAATTACCTGTAAATTTTTGTTATGGAAGTGAACTTCTGTTTTAAGTATGGTTAAAGATTAAGATGTCTAAGATATGGTCATGCAGAATAAAGCAATAACGTGCTTAATAAGCACTAACAAACAGCCAATATGCTAGTTATGTGCAGGCTAATAAGCAACTACTAAATAGTGAGAATTGATCCCTAAACTAAAGTGTTGCCGACATTTCAAAGCAGATTATTTCATCAGCAGCTCAAGCTGAAATTTCTCTATGTCTGGCAGTAATAGACCACCTCCAAATCAGTGTCTGATATTTCAGGAGACTACAATTTAATTGTAAAAGACTAGGGCTGTGTATTGCCAAGAATCTGGCGATACGATACGTATCACGATACAGGGGTTGCGATACGATATGTTGCGATACTGTAAACAAGGTGATATTTTATGAATAGGACATAACTTTAGGAAAGCTGTAATTAAAACCACACCACCATATAAGAATTACATCTGCTTAATCCAAAAGAAAACAAAAGAATTGTAAAATAATAAAATAAATACAGATATTGGACATTCTGAAACCTTTTTGTTTTGAGAATTTCGCAAGTTTTTCAGTTTGTAATTATGCTTCACGTGGAATCGGCGAGACCGTGACGCAAGCACGGCCTTAACTGCACTAAATAGCCCCACCACGAGAGAAAGCGGAAGCAGGACCTATTCTTCCATCCTCCATTAACGCTAACATTAGTGGCGTGCCCTTATGCCAGTATTTCCTGTCACTGTTTAAGTTCAGAGATAAAAAGACTGCAATCTAGCGGTCAGGATATAAGCTCAAAATGAAGAAACTGTCATGAACCTTGTATGTTTTTTTTTGTTTTTTTTTAAAATGTCAATATTCCATTTTTGAGAATCGATACAGTATCGCCAAACAAAATATCGCTATACACACGTGTAGTGATATTTTCTTACACCCCTATAAAAGACACAGTATAGTTTTTCCAACTCGAGGAACCAATTTTATTTTTACCTCAGTTTGGATATTGGCCAAATAGAAACGATTTTACATGGAAAAGTACTTCCACAACATATTTCATCATCTCATTGACTAATGCAACTGGTAATACATTGGTGTAGCAATATCAATATAGTTTTGTGACGTTAAATATATATCACAAATATAATGTTTCCCCCCACTTCTGAATCACACTAAAGCTAGGACTAATAATTCACACAATCAGTGTCCCAAACTGTACCTCGGCTGGCTTGTAAAATGGGAGCTGGTCACTTTAGTGTCACACGCTTAGCTTTGAACTCCACACCAATGGCAACCCGGCTCAGCAGACAGAGGTCAGGTCGACAGATAACCAAGTCCAATTTATCGCAGCCCGAACCATTCTCACTCGTTTAGCTCGGAGAAAAACAGATGTCCTGGTTTAGGGCTGATAACGCTCACTGCCTGATGATAAATTTCACATTCAGGTGGACAAGCTGGGGGGAAATGGGTTTGCGAGGAGTGTGAAAAGGGCTTGGATGGCTGTCGGGAGGGGGCCGCTGATTGGACCCGAGTTGATGCGACGGACAGAGTTGCAGCGTGACGGATCAGCGTTGACGGCCAGTGTCCTGACAACCTCCGGATGGAAGGCCGTAATTTGATCAAGCTATCAATCAATACATCCAGATGGGCATCAATCAAGAGCGTAACGCGCTGCACCCGTATCCTCCTCCCTTCGGCGGCCGAGATGAGAAAAACGAGACAGGAAAATAGGGGACTCGGTTTCTGTGCTGGGCCCCCCCCCCAATATTGACAGCATCAAGTCGAGCAGGGTCACCCTGGCCTGGGTGTGCCTGACAGAAACACTTAGACGGAGGAAGAAAGTCTCACATGACTGGACACATTAATGGAGCAGGTGAAGTAGGTGCGGAAGCGCTGGAAATATGAGTCATTGTGGATTAAACTAACTTCTGATGATACTGAGGACAGTACTGTAGCTCAGCACCGCTGGAAGAGTCACAAACTGTTAAGCGTGACATTATAACAGTGCTTTAGGACTCCTTGGCGGAAAACAACAGACGTCACCTCACTAGCCAATTATTTAAAAATCTGACAGCGGCGGTTGTCAGGAAAGCTGCTTCAGAAGGCATTTATAACCTGTGGTTTTGAAGAAGCGGGGCTGAGTAATGTTAGGTCATGAAATCCTGGCATAAAGGAAGAGGTTATCTACAAGTTAGGTGTTGAACTACGAATAATTGGGAAGCTAAAGCTTAGGGGAAACTCTAAATGTAGTGGAAAGACTGATAAAAACACTCCTTCAGGAGTCAGGAGAAGAATACAGTCTAGAGGTCTGCATGGGTGCTATATCGAAGCCCAAATCCAGCCTGTATATGAAAACCTGTGACCTAATCTCAGTCATCAGTTTTATTTCCTCTCATGTGACTGACCCAAATGCACATTTACAGAGAGACAACAGCCTGCTAATAGTTCTGTTGAAATTAAAACAAAATATCCATTATAATTTAGTATTATTTTTATTATTATAAATACAATGAAAGAAAATTACTATAATTATATTTTCAGATGCAATTTGTATATAATAAAAGTATATCATAAAAGTTTACATTATTACTGTTATTAATAATATTTAAAAATTATTAGAAAATAATATATAAGTACTATTTAATATTATATTAATATTTAATATTTAGGAATAAAATATTTATTATAAACAAAAATAAATAATAATAATAATAATAATAATAATAATAATAATAATAATAATAATAATAATAAATTATTATTACTGTTATTAATAATATTTAAAAATTATTAGAAAATAATATATAAGTACTATTTAATATTATATTAATATTTAATATTTAGGAATAAAATATGTATTATAAACAAAAATAAATAATAAAAATAATAATAATAATAATAATAATAATAATAATAATAATAATAATAATAATTATTATTATTATTATTATTAATTGTTGTTGTTCAAATAGTTTTGACATTATACATGATAAATATTATAAATATGTAATTGTATATATTATTTAGAATTTCTATTTTACATATTCCTCCTTGAACATTACATTTTTAATGAGCCTGCCGAGTTCTTAAATATTTATTAAAAAAATGCATTAATAATAATACTAATACTACTAAGTATACTACTACAACTATTACTACTACTACTAATAATAATAACAATATTATTAATTGTTGTTGTTCAAATAGTTTTGACATTATAAATGATAATTGTAAATATTATTTAGAATTTCCATTTTACATATTATTTATTGAACATTACATTTTAAATGTGCCTGCCTAGTTGTTAAATATTTATCAAAATAATGTATTTATAATAATACTAATAGTTATTATTACTATTATTATTATTATTATTATTATTATTATTATTATTATTATTATTATTATTATTATTATTATTATTATTATTACTGTTGTTGTTGTTGATTTTGTTGTTGTTATAAATACAATGAACAAATATTTTTATACTTATATTTCCATATGCAATTTGTAAATGCATTAAAATAAATATTTATAATCATATTTTCTATTATTACTGTTAGTAATAAAATGTAAGAATATTAAGTACTATTTAATGTTATTAATGTTGAATATTTAATTTTTAACATTTATTATACATATATTGTTAGATGCACCAACAGGCTGCTAAGAGATAAAATTATTATTATTATTGTTTATTTATAATAATAGTTATTATTATTATTAGTAGTAGTAGTAGTAGTAGTAGTAGTAGTAGTAGTTGTTGTTGTTGTTGTTGTTGTTGTTGTTGTTGCTGCTGTTGGTCAAATATCTTGACATTACAAATTATAAATATTATAAATATCTAATTGTAAATATCATTTACAATTCAGATTTTACATATTACTTATTGCACATGTTGCACATATTGCACATTTTTTAATAAGCCAACAGCCTGCCAAATTGTTAAATATTTATTATAATAATTTATTATTATTATTATTATTTTTATTATTATTATTATTATTAATAATAATAATAATAACATACCTGTTCAGGTGTAAGATCCCTCTGTTCATTAGCGAGCATCTCATATCCAACCATGAACTTGCGGATGGTTGCGGATCGCAGTAGAGGAGGATAGTAATGAGCATGAAGCTGCCAGTGGCTCATGTCTTCCTTCAGATGACTTCCTGTCGGGGCCCCTGGAAAGCAGACCACAACTGTGACCACACATACTGTACTACAGTCACACAATACTAAGAGAATCATCCTATCTAGATTCAATTAAATTTAAAACTTTAAAGAAAATATTCCCAACCCAATTTTCTTCCATAATGTAATGCATTTCTAAATGGAAAAGGGAACAGAGTGGGATTTAATCCATCAAGAATGGACTGGATGGTGAAAAGTGGTTGATACTCCGTTGACATTTCAAACCTGTATGTCTCTCTTTCTTCTGCATTAAAAAAGGCTGTTTTGAAGAATTTCTCCATGTGTTTTTGTCCATAACATGAAAGTCAATGGGGTTCAAAATAACAGTGCAGCCAACTGACTTTCATTGTATGCAGAATTTTTTTAATTATTCAAAATTGCCTGAATTACTGCAATAAACTAGAAAGAATTATCTACAATAATAGCCTAAAACAATAGCTAGACAGCTGCCATTTCAGAGTTGGACTGAGTTTACAAAGACAAAAGTTCATTTTCTGAAATAACATTCTGAGACAAAATAGTGGAAAATCAGGCCAAGAACACTTATTAAGAAAGTAACAGGGTCAAGTTTAATTTTACATTGACTTTCAGAATGATGTCAAGACCTCTATTGACTGATCTTTGCAAAGAAATGAAAGTTCAGTCATTCCCATTAAGACGTTAAGACGCGATGGCTCATTAAGTTTACTACGTGTTTCATTTTCAGCAACAGATCAGACAGTTTAAAAAATGTGTGGTGTCCCGATGGAGGACATTCTCAAAACCCTTCAAAAAAGTCAAAAATGACTGGGTGCACGATTTGGCCCGATCAAATTGACTTGGCACGGATCTGTCTCACGAGCGTCTGCAGCTACATCAAAGCCGAATATGCTGAACAGACCAAACCGCAGCACTGGGCCTCAGCTAAAACCTTAATTAAAAAGCCAGCCAACGTACAGTAACAGGGCCTGCGAACGTTCGGATGCCAGTGGCATGCGAGACATCTCTCGTAAGGTTTCACGGTGCATATTAAGTTATAAAATGGCTGTGAGAACCAGCGGTTTGGCCGTCCGCCCAATCCCAGATCCCCCGCTCTTATCCCCATGTAATGAATGAAAAGCGTATCATGCAAGTTAAATCAGATTCATCCTGACTGCTCCAGTGAAACGGCTGTTCATTTCCTTTGCTGACATTTTCTCCACTGCCTCATGCTGGCTGGATGTTACTGGGTTTGGATCGGGTCTCGCTTCCCAGCACTCACATGCTCACACGTCTCTTTCTGGCCCGTCTTGGGTTTCTTCTCGATTTTGTTGACTTTCCTGGTTTACATTTGGCTCTCGGCTCTTGGCTCTCAGGGGTTAGTTACTTCAATGCAGTGAGAAGGTATGTAGGGATCGCTGGCTTGAGGCCATTCTCGTCCCGCGCCAGTGAAAATATTGTAAGGCTCAGATTCTCCAATACTGTACTTATTGTAAACAGTCTGAACGTGTAAAAACACTTGGCACAATGGCCAACAATATCAAGTTCGGTGATCTGAGCTCAATAAGACATTCCATGTCCATTTAACAATTACAGTGATGTCATCTTTTCTAATAAAATTGTGAATGTTGCACAGAATCTGCTTCGAACAAGACATTCCTATAATGTTACACTGCATTAAAAGGCTTATCTTAGTATTTTTGTCTCGTTTCTAGTTAAAATATCTAAAAATTCTTAAATTAAGATGCATTTACTAGATAATCAAAATGACATAATATATTTAGTCTTGTTTTAAGCAAATGCACTTAATTTAGTCCCCCCTACCCCCTGGGAAAGAAGTAAAAATATTAAAATATTAAATATTCTTACCCCACTGGCAGATAATTGTACTTATTTTAAGCAAACTGCACTTAATTTTGTGTGTCTTTTTTTTATTTTTTTTATTTCCCCCTAGAACAAGGCTAAATATCTTATGTCATTTTGGTTATCTAGTAAATGTATCTTAATTAAAGTTTTTTTTTTTTTTTTTTTTTTTTTTTTATAGATATTTTAAATAGAAACAAGAGAAAAATACTAAGTAAGATAAGCCCTTTTTTTTTTTTTTTTTTACATTGTATTAAGATTCATAAATACTGCTGAACCACCCAGTTGAAGGCTATGCACTCAGGAACAAGTCTAATCAAAAATCATTTTGAAAATACTGCAAATTAATGCATGGAGTGCATTAATAAACAAACCAATAATAAAAAAAGCAATAGTCATAAAAAAACAAATTACAAAAAAACAAACAAATTTTATACAACAATTCTTTCAGGTCCTCGAATCTGATTGGCTGATAAGAGTGCAATATTCTAGTGATATCGGAATTCCAACCGTGTTACTGTTTGTATCACTCCGCTTGCGGTATTTTTCGAAGTGAATATCATGGCGGACGCCGCTATAATTTTATAAATATAATTGTTTTTGTATTATATATTTAAGATACTATATAATATATAAAAGTTTTTAGGCAAGAATGTACTTGTTTAGACTTCAAAAATATGCGGTTTGTTAATAAAGATAACGTCTTTTTGAAAATTTTCTTCAATGTTTTCATGAACCCGCCGAGAACAGCCTTACCTCGGCCAGATCTTCTGGAATTTGCCGCTGACTCTGATGTCTCTATAGTGATTAATCATGAGATATAATTCGCTTTAGGACTTGCTAACGGGCAGTCTTTGGTCTCATTAATCTATTATATGTTCCAGAGCAAATAGTTTTGGCTGAGGGCAAAATCTTATCGCATTATATTTTATGTAAAAATATAATGCTGCCTTTGTAATTCTGACTGAACTGCCTAGCAACTTTTATAATGGCTGTTGTTGTTTATTAAATATTATTATTCAATAAATTAGATCTTATATAAATATAGTAATATTTATAGTTTTTAGTATTGCATGTTCGTGATGATGATTTTAGTTACATTTTCCGCCATTAGCTGGCGACAAGAGACGTTTTTTTGAGTGAGTCAGCAATAAAGACTTTAATATGAAAAGAGACTAAAACAGGGTTGTAAACAAGGAAGTTATTTTTAGCTTCACATTGTAAGACTCCTAAAAAAGAGCAGCACTGAGACGGAAATCACCCTAGACGAAAGGATAGTACGACAAAGATATCGCATTCCTCAGTGGACATTCAAACTCATGTTTTATTGTGAATATAAGATTGAGCTGAAGAATGAACACTGTATCAGATGCAGGTATTCACACTTGCTCAGTCCAACTCTCTCTCATAATACGTGACTGTACATAGTACAGTAAGCTTTTAATACAGTAATACAGTAAGTTTTTAATGAAGCGACTCAACATTGACGTTTGCGAATTAGTAACGGAGGCTTGGGCTCAGCTGTTAAACTGAAATTTGAATCCGTAGCAGAAGGAAGTAGTTCTGCACAAAAGAGGGTTTTTAAAGACACTCTGTTGTTGTTTCTTATGTATTTAGACACCCGTGCCGTCAAACTGTTGTATAATCGTAATATCACACTATGGTTGAATCACAGCCGTGCCGATATACAGATATATCACACTGCTACTTGTGTGCTATTGCTCATTTAATTTTTTAATTACCATTGATATCCACACAGCACCTAATTTATGTATTCTATATTATACAGAATATATAGAATAACAGACATTGTAAACTCATCTGAATTCAAACTTTTGCTTAAAATCTACCTCCAATATATAACACAACTGCCTGAATAGATCCCAGCGTAGCTTTATTGTGTTTACAGCTATTAAAAATACATATGATGATATTGACATTTGGAGGTGAAAAGCAACACAGAAATGTCCTTATCTGAACTCAGAGTATGCACATAAACAAACACACATTCCACTTCTAGAGAGTATTAGCTCAATAAAATTATAGTTACTCACTCGTAGATCCTTCTAACAACTTCCCAATGTAAAAACTAGCCATGTTTTTTGTCTTTCTATAATTTGAAAGAAAAACACACATGCACACACACACAAAAACACCTCCTTCTCATAACCACCAATTAAAATCAAGGCTGAAGCACTACTAATTTGGGTTGCCTCATTAGCGGTGACAATAGTGCATCAAAACAGAGCAGGCTCTGCTATCTTCTTGCTAATATTAAAAGCAAAGAAGATCAGAAGTTTGCCTTTAATAAAACAGAGCAGTGGATACAGTTAATTTCAACCAGAATTCAAAGTACAAATATTTGTGATGGGGATTTTAAGGGGATCCTTAACACTATCATATGGCTTCAGAAAACTTCAGAAGTAATATACAATAAACATATTTACTACTTTTTAAAGCTTGTCAGTCCCAGTACCCATTTATTAAACTACATAACTAATTTCATGCCCCACAGTGGGGGAATAAATCAAGTTTTGAATGGCATGAGGGAAAGTAAATAATTATTGTGCTTGCAGATCTTGGATTTAGTCCATCTTCAATTGACTATTTTTGCTTTAAATGAAATACTTCTTTTCTGTGATGAATCAGATTAGCTAAATAATAAGGCAAGCTGAATTCAAGGTATGCTTTTAGAGCTTTTATTCAATTAAAGTCTTCACATTTCTTATCCACAAAGGTACGCTATGTTTACTTGTTTGGAAAGGCTGAAGCTATCTAATAATTCCCAATTTGCACCGGCGTGCAGAAATGGCCATAAAACAAACAACTTCAATGAGAGTAAAAGCAGGATTTCAGTGCTGAGAAGTTGCACTGGCTGGTAATTTTCCCTTTGCAGTCTGAATAATGTGCCATGACTGTTTATCTTGTTTCTCCACCTAAATATATAAGGCCTCCAACATCCTGATTAAATTATTCAATGTGAAACGCATTTAATTTCTTGCTGAAAAAGAGGAGTTGTTTATTATATCAAGTGTGAATGATGAATAAATTGCAGATAGCTGTGGTCTGCAGTACGGCTCGTGCTTGAGCTCCAACAGCCTTGAGTGATGAAGCTGAAACCTGTTCAACATGCTCGACGTGTCTAAACAGACTGAATGCCACCTGGTTATGCGCTCTTGCTGATCTCGCAGACTTTGTTCTTCTTACAGCTTTCAATTGACTTTCCTTCAATCGATGTATGTTCATCTGATGTTACACGGGATAATTATGAAATGAATACTGACATCTCAGGTGGAGGTCAACATTCTTTTAGAAATTATCCTTACTGAAAAGATGTGGAAATGCAAAAATAAATAAATAAAATAAAAATATAACTGCAAGCAGCGATTACCGGGATTCAAGCACTTTAAGGCATTTGAGCACATGAAAAAATACATTATTTAGCAAGCCTGTAACCGCCTAAATCAGTGATTTAAAAAAGCATTTTGGGCAAATCCGAGGTAATTAACCATAGAAATAGTATGTTTTTTTTTTTTAATGTTCTTGACTGTTATAGCACCAACTTAGCATGCTTGTTTAGAATCACCTGTCGCATATGCTCCCCATGTTTCATGAAGTTTTGAGTTTTCCTTTAGGATTTATAGGATTTTGGGTAAATTTGGACAGGCCCTAGCTTCCCAAAAGGTGAATTTTAACATTTTTGATAATTATTGACCTAGAGAGTCTAGAGAATTGTACTGCAGTGTTTTTTTTTTCCAGCGAAAAACTTAGTTTTTTAGTTCACAAAAGTAGTTTTTTTTTTTTTACATCTTCTCAATCATTTAACAAATTATTTGATCGACAGCAGTGGTTCTAGAGGCAAAGTTGTCCAGAACAAAGAGTTCTATCGTATGACATGAATATCGCGTGTATGTGCAAAAAAAAAAGTGCAATGTAGAATCCTTTTCAAGTCTTGAAAAATGCGATATCACCCCTCAGTGGCTGTTTTCCTTCAAATTTCTCACAGACCTTTGGGGCTGTGAGTCAAACAGGCCCACCGAGATTTGTTCCAATCAGCCTCTGTTAACCTTGTCTAATAGGTGCTCAAACTCATCGGCCAATGGCAGCCATGTTTTATTATAGACACTTGTGGCACTTTGGACCAAGGCCGTGCTCAGCAATTTTCATTTTGATAGGACAAATGGTTGCGTAGGTATAGCCATTTTTATGATTTTTTTCCATCTTATAGTGCCACCAAGTGGCCAAGTTCCATGATTTTTGTCCTGTGGCCTCAGCTCATAAGTGTGCTGAGTGTTCTGGCGAAGATATCTCATTCTGTTCAGGAGTTATAGGCATTTTACTTAAAGTGGCCCTGCCCTTTTCAAACGTTTTGGTGCCCCTTTTCGATGGCGAGTCGAAAGTTCAACTTTTTTTGATAACTACTGATATTCGCCCTCCAGAGAATCCTTCTGCACTGGTTTGTCCAGCATGAGCCAAGGATTTCAATGACAACACGCACTTGAGTCTGCAACTGACGTTTAGGAGTTATAAACGATTTTGTACTTTTGATCGCTGTAGCGCTCTCATCAGTCCAACTGGGGCGAGCCTTGGTGACGTTGTCGGCCGTGTGAGTACTACCATCCCTCCAAGTTTCAAGTGTCTACGACTTACGGTTTGGTCTTCATGGTATCCTTCAAGGAGAATGCAATCCCATAATGCATTGCAACATGCTTTGTAAATATCTACAATGGTGGATGAATTGAGATAAATGATTATAAATAGGGTTGCGTATCAAGAATCAGTTCTATTTTAGAACCGATTCTAAATTTCCAAGAAACAAGTATTCGATAAAATGATTTAATTAGTCCTGCAATCACATTTTACAAAGAGCTCCATTATTAAGACTTGTATGGCTTAATATAATGTAAATTATGTCTCTTACTAAAATATGTAGTAGAAAACCCATGAAAGACCTACGTTATTTATAAAATCCACATTGTTTCATGCAAATTTTGGACAATGAGGGGTGCCATTATTTCGATGACGTGAAATGGTTGCACTCAGTGAGCTATTGGCGCTACCTGTTGCTAATTTTACTGGACAACTTGGAAAATAAAATGCTGATATGATGACATATTATGTAGCTTTAATTTTTAGTCGAAGGGCAAGTGAAGCGAAGTCTTCGCTGTTTTCCTAGTGATAAGATCGGAAGAAAAGAATAGGAAGATGCCTGTAAATGAATAAATCTTCTTAAAGACCCACGTCTTTGTTCATTCCACTTTAACCATGATGCCTTTGAGGCTTGTAGCAGACCACAGCTACTGAAAGAGCTTGCAAATGGCAGAGACAAGAAATGCTAGATGCCATCCCGGCAGAATGTAAACATGCCGACGCTTGTCATGACGCCACAGCCACTGAAGGAGTTTCTTAGCATGGAATTTCACTCGATTTCTGGGGGCGTTTAGACTCCTTGTCTAAGTAGCTGTGGTCATCGTATCAATATTTTTTGTTCTGAGTTGTGTTGCAGTAAAAACTGCAAAAAGGTAGTGCTAGTAGCTCACAGAGTGCAACCATTTGATGCCATCGAAATAATGGCGCAACCCATAGTCCGAAATATGTATAAAAAGATGTGAATTTTTTACATTACGTAAATCTTCTATGGGTTTTCTACTCCATATTTCAGACATAATTTACGTTATAGGCCATACAAGTCGACAAGGAGAAGTCCACTTCCAAAACAAAGATTCACATATAATGTACTCACCCCCTTGTCATCCAAGATGTTCATGTCTTTCTTTCTTCAGTCGTAAAGA
>JAHKKF010538262.1:9979-35485 GCA_019740295.1 Labeo calbasu
CTGTAGCTTTCTAATGGTCTCTGTGATTTTAGAAATATTTGAGAAACACCCATGAGAGAACTTATAGTTTTTGAGATATCTGAACTTCCTGTACTCTTTCACTCAATGTCCTAAACATCCACATACAACGCACTGCAATCCTCCATTACGTCACACTCAAGCTGAATGGGTGCTCATTATCGTGTTTTGAGAGATAATGGTTACTGACGTGAAGTTTAAAAAAAATAATAATAAATTGGTGGAAGAAACTTGCTTCAATAACGGTTTTCAGCTATAGAAAGCAACCAGATGCATTAAAATTGACTTTAAATACTAAAAGTTTAAATGTTAAAAATACTAATAGTTTGAATACTAAAAAAAAAAAGAAAATTAAATAAATAATTAATTCTACACACAGTATCTGACTATATCAGTTTTATAAAATGAGTTTAAGAAACTCATTTCTTTATTATTTCAAATATATATTTAAAAATGTAGAGTACTGTTTTAATGACTTAAAAATTATTTATTTATTGTGACATGAATTGTTGACTACCCAGTTTTGTTTTAGGTTAGGAATAGCATCATGTATTCCTTTTTTGTTCTCTTAAAAATATATATAATTAAATATAATTAATATAATTAAATATATAATACATTATGGTGTAATAAATTATTATAAATGATATCATATAATTTATTATATTATATTATTATTATTATTATTATTATTGTAGTTATTTAAGGGAACAAAGAGAACAATTTTTGATTCAATCTTAAGATTTTCATACCCATTATATATTAATATTAACATATTATTATATATAAACACTTTATTTATTTATTTATTTAATTTTATTTATTCCATATGAATGGTTGACTACCCAGTTTTGTTTTAGCATCAAAAATTACTTTCTTTGTTCCCTTAAAAAAATACTATAATAATTATCTTATTTATTATTTGTTTGCTTGTGACATATGAATGGTCGACTACCCAGTTTTGCTATAGATTATAAAGAACATACAATTACTTTCTTTGTTGTATTTTATATATATAATTATAATAATAATAATAATTATTATTATTATTATTATTTTAGTTAAGGGAACAATGAGAGTAATTTATTATTCATTCTTAAGATTTCCATACCCATTATAAATGCATATTTTAATATTACATATATTATGTATTAATAATAATGTATTATTAGATATAAACACTTTATTTATATATTTATATATTTATTTATTTATTTATTTATGCCATATGAATGGTTGACTACCCAGTTTTGTTTTAGCATTATAGATTACTTTCTTTGTTCCCTTAAAAAATACTATAATAATAATAATAATAATAATAATAATAATAATAACAATTTCATTTATTTTGGTTTGTTTGTTTTTTATTTGGTTTGGTTTGTTTTAAATATTACTATAATATCATATTTTATTATTATTATTATTATTTTTTTTTTTTTTAAAGGGAACAAAGAGTAGTTTATGATTTATTCTTAAGATTCTTAATCTTCAATTACGTTTTGTTTTAAAATGTCAAATTAGCAGCTGTCTATTGGATCTATTAGTATTTCGGAGACCATTTGAATTTTATGATGCTGTTTTATTCATAAATATGACAAAAATAAATATGAAACCAGTAAACAAATATGTAAACAACTCACATTTGGCCATTTATTCTAACAGGAGCATTTTGTGGTTTGATATGTGAAGCCTGCCTTACAGCCAAGACACGATTTCACCATGGAACACATCGTAAATCATTGGCAGTGACAGGTAATACATTGCACATGCACATTAATCACATTCACTTGTCATTTTGTGGATTATGAAGAGTGGCCAATACAAAAAAGAAATTCTGGCAACTTCACATTTGAAGTAGAAAGAACATACACCACCTTTAACGTCAAAACAGCTTATACATAAACATATATATATATAAATATACAGATTACATAACATTACAAGAGTAAAGAGAATACAATTGGTTATTATTAGTGATGTTAATGGTCCTATTCTCATCAGAGGTCAAAAAAAAAAAAAATTAAGCAAAAACATTTGCTGTCTGTAACAGTCATTTAGTTGTAAACGATACGTCACTGGTGTATTGTTTTCCCAAAGCCAATTCGATGGAATTTCAAGGTTGAACAGTAGATGCGGGTTATTTCTGTTGACGGTAATAACATTACCCGTTCAGATGATGACAGTCACGCTCAAGCAGTGATTAACTACACACTTTCAACGCTAAAAGTGTTACAATCACAATGACTAAACCATCTAATGATGTCTAGCTCATTTCTGGCTTACAGCTTCACCTTTTCACTCCTAAACATGAATAAGCTTTACAAAGCCAAATGGGTTGAAGTCACATTATGTCAAAGTTCATCCTATACTTTGCTCAGGATTAGGCATAACTAGGCAAGCACTGACTGTGCTCAGAAACGTGCCGTTTTCCTTTCTTCTCTAAACTACAGGGTTTGTTGTCCAACGGCGGTTGAGACAGTTCCAGGAACAGTTTGGATTTCAGGAAGCGCCTGTACGAGTCCTTTTCCATGAGCGTGAAGATTTTACTCTGAGCTTCTTCGAAACAGGACGCGTCACTCTTTTCCAGATTCTTTCTAGTGAGTTCTCTTGTGGCCGAATCTAAATTCACCTAAAAAAAAATAAATAAATAATGGTGATTTATGAGTACATTGTAAGCGTGATAAGGGAATAGATATACTCCAGTCAAGCAGTGCTCTCACCTCACTAGGGGAATCAGCTTCAACGTATCGCTCAAATATCTTTCTGGCTTTCACATTCATCATGTCCACAGATGTCTGCTTGAAATCCTCACAGGCTTCCCAGAATTCAATGTTCTCTTGACTGTACTCGGACTGTAAGAAGGAAGTGAAAGCCTTCCGACCATCTGAAAGGAAAAAAATTCAGAGGCTTAATATACTGAAAAAAAATACATTGCATTATATATTCAATATAATATAATATCAGATAAGATAAAAAAGATAATGTCCAATTTACTCTCAGAATCAGCATCGTTTTAGTATTATTGAAATACTACTAGAGTTTTTGTTAATATTTTGAATTTAATTTTTATATGTTCTGCTTTCATGTTCATTTTAGTTAGTTTTAATAATTTTATTCTGTGTTTTTGTCATTTTTATTTGTATTTTTGTCTGGCTTTTTTCTTTAGTTTAATTTTGGTGTTTTCTATATTTTTTTATTTCAGTTTCATTTTTAATTATTTTAGTACATCAAGTTCAACCATTTGAAAATGAAAACTAGCTGAAAAACAATAATTTTAAGATCATTTTAGTTAGCATTTATGAGATTATGATTTTAGTATCACGGAGATGCTGCTATAGGTTTTGTTAATATTTTGAATTTGATTTTTATATATTTTGCTTTCATGTTAATTTTAGTTAAAGTTTTAGTGATTCTGTTGTGTGCTTTAATTTTTTTTTTTATTATTAGTTTTAGTTTTGTTGTCTATATATTTTATTTCAGTTTCATTTTTAATTATTAAAATGAAATCAAGTTAAACCAAATGAAAATGAAAGACAGAAATTGGCTGAAATAAAATAAGTTTAGGTTTATTTTATATTTTAGTTTTTGTTAATATTTTGAATTTGATTTTTTTATATATTCTGCTTTCATTTTAATTTTAGTTAAAGTTTTAATTTTGTTGTGTGTTTTCGTCATTATTATTATTAGTGTTTTTTTATTTTGTTTTAGTTTTGTTGTTGGCTATATATTTTTTTTCAGTTTCATTTTTAATTGCTTTGATATATAAAGTTAAACTAAATGAAAATGAGAAATGAAAAACAGATGAAATAGTTTTTAAAAAAGTTTATTTTAGCTAACATTTATTTGGATTTTTGTTTGATTTTAGTATAACTGAAATACTACTATAGTTTTTGTTTAATGTTTTGAATTAGATTTTTATATATTCTGCTTTCATGTTAATTTTAGTTAAAATTTGGTAATTTTGTTGTGCTTTTGTCATTTTTTTATTAGTTTTAGTTTTGTTGTTGTCTATTTTTCTTTTTTTATCTCAGTTTGATTTTTTATTATTTTAGTACATCAAGTTAAACTAAATGAACATGAGAAATGAAAACTAGCTGAAAAAATAAGCAAGTTTATTTAACATTTATTGGTATTTTTTTAGTATATAATTAAGATACTGCTATAGCTTTTGGTAATATTTTGAATTTGATTTATTATTATTATTATTATTATTATTATTATTATTATTATTATTATTATTATTTCGGTTTCATTTTTTATTATTTTAGTACATCAAGTTAAACTACATGAAAATGAGAAATGGAAACTATCTGAAATAAAATTCAAGTTTATTTCAGTTAACATTTATTGGGAGTTTTTTGGTAGTATAATTTTGGTATCACTGAAATATTACTATAGTTTTTGTAAATATTTTAAATTTGATTTTTAGATATTCTACATTCGTGTTAATTTTAGTTAAAATTTTACTAATTTTGTTATGTGTTTTTGTCATTTTAATTTTTTTTTGTTTTTGATTTTTTGATTTATTGTTTATATATTTTTATTTTATTTCAGTTTAATTATTTTAGTACATGACGTCCAACTAAATGAAAATGGAAACTAGCTTACATTTATTTATTTATTTTTTTTTTTAATGGTTCTAGTTTTAATAAGCCTGGTCCAAAGACATTTAAATCACCATCTGAACTCATTACTCCTAGGAAGCGGATGCTGAGGGGGTTTAGGAATGAAGAGGTCAAGACTTTGAGTCTGGGGAGATTCTCTAAAGACTGTCCTAGTGGTTGATGACCCCTGTAGCCCACCAGAGCTGAACACTCAAGCTCTTCAGGGGCCACCAGTGCAGTCTGCGGACACGTACCACACGCTCTGGGGCGTGAGAAAAATACGGCCACGGCCTGTCAGACTGACAGAAACAGTCTCCTTTAACAGAGACGTTAATGAGGCCAAGGGCTCTCTGACAGCAAATACGAGGCCGAATAAACAAGAGTCAGTGCAGAAGTCTCAGGCTTTCCAATTAATGAAATCATTACTATGCAGCAGCCTGTTTATCATTAACACACGCTGGTTTCTAAGATCTGAGCTGGATGGCTGAATTTTTATTGCATACGCAAATCTTGACACTTACCTTCATTTTTGATCAGGTTGTTAAATGATGTTTTCCACTTCTCAATGTCAGCAAGAGGGACTCTAGAAGGAATTAATAACAAAATATAGTATTATTGTAAATAAAACAATACTTTATTACTTGTATAAATATAATATAATATAATATAATATAATATAATATAATATAATATAATATAATATAAAAAGCCATGTTGGTTCAACCTTACCTGTTCACCACGGTGACCTTCGCCTTCACCTTCTCTTTCTCCTTCAGAGCCTTCTGTTCTTGAGGTGGATCTGGCTTTTGAAGCAGGAATCCAATCTTATGCTTTATGTCTTTGGCGCTGTTGGAGAAAACATGTAATTAAATGACTCTTTTGGCTTTAGAGAATCAGTCATGTAAGCAGTTATGAAAACCAAACGCTAGTTTTGAGGGACTTTTCAAAGTAGCTTATTTTCTCTTAAACAGAAAATGACTCAACTGCTTCTAATTTATCACAGGCTTTTAAAAAAAATACCTTTTTCCATTACTCAAAGTATATTGTAATATCTTGATAGTCAAACAATCACTTTAATAGTTTACTTCACAGCATGTAAACATACATTGTTTTGAACACTGAGCTAACAATAAGAATATCAGCAATCATTTTCAATGAGGTTCAGTAGTTCATACCTTTTCAAGCATGTTGCTGGAAGGGCAGCGAGCCCTTTACACATGGTGCTGGTGCGTAATACAAATCCAACGCTAGAGGAAAAGAGTCTTGAGTGTCACAACGCAGGTCCTCACAATCTCAGTGCAGTCTCCTCCTACAGCTGTCCTTTTATACAGCCCCAGCCCTCACAACATGGGAGCCAGCCAATCACAGCGAAGGCACAAACAAAGCAGTCGCAAGACAGCAAGGTATTTTCCAAAGTTTATTCAAGGAAAGAAGTTTGATATATGAGGTGTCTTTTTGTTGTCGCTAGACCAGTTTGTGATGTAGTATAAACATGTGATGGACTTTATGTGGTGTAGTTTCCCTGCACGTTTTACATGCTCTATTTGCTGTGGACTTTTTGTATATGCATGTGTGCAAAAATAAAATAAAATAAAGTAAAAAAAAAAAATTAAAATTAAAATAAAATAAAATAAAATATATATTTTTTAACAATAAAATTTTGTTAATATTTTGAATTTGATTTTTACATGGTAATTTTAGTTTAAAATTTTAGTAATTTTGTAAATTCCTTTTTCGTTTTTTTTTATTATTTTTTATTTTTTTATTTCAGTTTCATTTTAATTATTTTACATCAAGTTAAACTAAATGAAAATGAGAAATGGACACTAGCTGAAAAAAAAGTTTGCCTTTTTTAGTATCATTGAGATACTACTATAGTTTTTGTTAATATTCTGAATTTTATTTTTTATATATTCTGCTTGCATGTTAATTTTAGTTCAGTGTTTTAGTAATTTTCTGTATTTTGTCCTTTTTTGGTTTGTTTTTCTACTAGTTTAAGTTGTGTTTTTTATTCTTTTTGTTTTTATTTGTTTCATTTTAATTATTTTACATCAATTAAACTAAATAAAAACAAGAAACTGAAACTAGCTGAAGTTGAAATACAATAAATGTTTTTTTTTTTAAATAAAATAAGTTTACATTTTTTATATTTTATTTGAACCAAAACAAATAAAATAAAATAAAATAAAGCTTTGTAAAGGGTCAGGTATGATTTCTTGCATCCAGAAGCCAAATTAAGCCAAAGTAAAATTTAAAATGAAGTAGAATTTATAGTGGTTAACTATAATGTATATAGCTATAAATGTACTTTATATCCTTTTATACTGCAAGTTTATGAAAGGAAAGACATTTGATTTATGAGGTTTCGTTTTGTTGTACCAAGACCAATTAGTGTTATATAATAGATATGTGATGGGCTATTTGTGGTGTAGGTTCCCTGCACGTTTTACATGCTTTATTTGCTTTTCGCCTTTTTTATATGCATGTGTAAAAAAATAAATAAATAAATAAAATAATAATAAAATAAAATACTGCAAGTTTATTAAAGGAAGAAATTTGATTTGCAAATTATATAATATTCTATATAATAATTATACTGCTATTAAATCACTTTTATCTTTACTTTTTAATTTTTTTGTTCAGTACAAATCATTTCAGTTGCAAAAGCCATGTTTTTCAAAAGCCATGTCAGAAAATGTCATAATATAGCCTTTATTCGCCATAGCCGGTTTAAACAAACAATCACAGCACAGAATTTATTTGAACTCTTCGACTGACCTCCACGACACCCTGCAGCCTCTAAGGTCACAAAAGCAACATTCTCTAAGTTGTCAAATATTTGTGGTCTCCATGCTCGTATTAATTCATCCGTACCCCCTAATGCCCTGAAGAAATGAATCTGTGGCAAGAACTAAACATTACACATTAGGACTAGTACAAATGAAAATAAACCTGTGCTCAAAGCAACTGAACGTTTTGTCCTGTCCAAGTAATAAATCTCAATAAAACCTTTAAGAAATACTTCCTTTATGTCAAAGTCCCTTTATTATTTAGAACTGATCATCTAAATCAAGACAAATCTCCTCAATGGAAAAAATTTACTACAGTCTAAAAGGAAAAGGCAAAAGGCCAAATTCTGTAATCATCTGAAGACAGGAACAGACTCCTAACCCCCGACTGTAATGTAATAGCTGTCATTACCCTGATTTACATATCTGATCATGTCAGGTCTATATTTAACAGAGTGTAAGATCATAAATTACCCGCTCACAAAGGAAATGGCACTTCATGTTGGATTTATGGGAGCATGGAAATCCTACAAGCACTGCAAGTTAGTAATATTAATAGCATTTTACAATTGCATTTGCAGTTGAACATTGCGTATTATAAAACATATCTGTAGAAAGAAAAAAACTGCATCAGTTAAAGTGATTCAGTTACGTCAGTTACAAATGATTCAGTTGTTCACAAAACACATCTCTTCAATCTGTTGACACATCTGTGTAAAGTATTGAACCAATTATATCAATACTTCAGGTTAGTCAGATGCCTTAAGAGATCTGAAGACAAACTTGTGACATCAGAATCAAAAAACGACGCAGACTATGAGTTCCAGTTCATTCAACTGCATCAGCCATAGGCCATATAAGTTGCGTATGAATGAACAATAGTTTAAACCAGGGCAGATTGAAAATGTGATAAGTAAGCTCATATGAGGTTATATTCAGGGGAAAAGTCGCCTCCACCTTGCATTAGCCCACACTTTTCTTCTTATCATAAGTTACCTGGTCGCAGATGTGGGGTTGTGACTCAAAGCATGCGCGTCTTTCAGCTCCATTAAGCTTTAACTAGATATTGGAAACTTCAGAGCTCTTTTGCTGATTACACATTCAGGGCAGACTCCTGCAGATAAATGATTACTAGATCGCGATTAATCTGTAAACAGAAACAGAAATAGTTAACCACAAAAAGTAAAATACTACTACTACTAAATAATAAATATTATTTATGGGAATTTATTTAAATATAAAATTAATATTAATATTAATAAATAGTAAACAACACAATATTATTATTATTATTATTATTATTATTATTATTCACACACAATTATATTGTTTATTCCATGCACAGCATATGACCATTACGTGAAGTTTTGACATTTCCTTCTAACTACCTGCCAAAAAAATCAGACTGAATTGCTGTGTTTTGGATTACCATGTTGGAAAAAATAGCTAGTGTTACATGCTCTCGACTGTGTCTTGAGGCTGCATGTGCAGATGTTTAAAAGCTGGACATGTTCCTAGTACAGAATGTGCAAGAGCAAAATAGAGCAATTTCTGAAAATTGTCATCTGATGGTAACGTTCACGCCTCAGAGTGGAAGTACAAGGCGATTACATGCAGACTTTTCTGAAATTGTAGCCCTGACTACTATTGATCGATTTTTTTTGGCAATTAATTTGTTCAGGTCTGACTAGTTCTTGTTGCGACGATGATTGTCACCTTAATATTCCCGGTTCGATAGAAGCTAAGCTCAATCAACTGTCTTTGTGGTATCATCAAAGCTGATTACGGAGGAAAAAAGGGCAAATGCCTTGTTTTCTTTAAAAAAAAAAATAAATTAGGTGAATGGTCATAGGGAGAAACAAGTGGATGCACCAGTTTTGAGATTAAAAGAGCAGAAATGTGAATGTTAGTATGTTAAAATGTGTGTATTATCTGTGCAGTCTTTTAGGGTTTAGGATACATTCCTGTCAACAAAGTTGTAAAATTGGATATGATTTTACACATAAGTTTTTTCTCAAATTAAAATTGATTGAACATTTTCTGTGAATGTGCAAGACTTCTGGTTCATTAGCCGCGGTAGAGAAATAGCGACAGGAATAGTGCTGTAAACAGTAAAACTTGCACTACAAACCAGTGTGTTCATAATTAAGATAATACTTTAAAACAATATGGTAAGACACACCAGTTTACAATTTCAAGCTGCAAAACGATGTTTTGTACAGCTAACAATAGCCGGCAGTGGATGAGACCGGAAGCGTTGCACGTAAAATTTACAAACCCTGGTGAAAAAAACAGCATATGCTGGTAGGTATGTTTTGATGCTGGTTTATGCTGGTCCTTGACCAGCCACATGACCAGTATAAACGAGCATAAACCAGCATCAAAACATATCTAACCAGCATCTCAGCATCAAAACATACCTACCAGCATATGCTGGTTTTTTCACCAGGGAATAGCTGTGCCTACTCTTACAGGAAAAATAAGGTGAATACTTCTGAAACATTAAGTATTTTAATGTTTACAAAAAGCCCCTATGCGCTTCCACTGTAACAGCCTCATGTAACCTAGACTTCTGCTTTTTTCCAAGAATCTTCTAAATATAATAAAGATAATCAACACCATGCGCTACCTATTGTATAGGCTCATTGGAAATACGTGGCTTTATACATTTCTGCAAAACTGAAAAAACGTACCTATATGTACGAATCACTGCCGTTTCCAGTTGAAATGAACACCGGAGGCCGTGAAACTCCCAAACTTTTTTTCCTTTTCACACAAAGTATGATTTACATACAGAGCTTTGATTAATAACGCCTAATTTTCACACAGTTCTTGTAGAATATTATGTTATGACTTCAAAATGATTTTAACATTCTGCGTGATTTGAAAACTGTTTTGAACGTTGTCGTCACATACAGCATCATATGCATGAGGTTTTTTTTTTTTAATTCAAAAAGTTTGCTTTGTAGCTCACGTGATATGTCGTTGCACTTGAGAGGTGAAGCGCTCCGTATGAACCCCGTGATACGGTTAGACAAAACAGTTCAAATCCACATAACGAAGTTAAAATAGCGCAGTATCAAATATGCGTTTTTATATCACTGTTGCATTTGTTAACACTGCTGGATGGGTGTAGGGGATATTTCCAGATAGAGCATTATTCTCCGCGGAAATTTGAATTCTAACCAGCCGCAATACGTACCTCAAGCAGCGTAATAAAAACACAGCAATACGTGCTTGTACCAACGTAATAAAAAAAACGTGTGACGGTCACGTATTGAACGTGTGTATTAGCGCCACTCTCTGGACATTTCACTTTAAAACTGCCGCGAAACGTGGAATAAGGTACGTAATTACAGTGTTGCAGAAATGTACTATATAGAGGCATGTATTTTCATGAGCATGGGATGCTACAAGTGCTGGCAACTTACCTTAACACACACAGAACCTGGAAAATTCATTTAAACAAGGAACCACTGAACACTCATTGTGTGTGGTGTTTACACTCAATTTGAAGTGGTGCAGGTTCAGGCCATAGCAAGTGGTTTGGCCGCGATTCAACCCGTGGCTCATTTCACATGAAGGAACTAGACTCCTTCAAGCTCAATGTGTTATACATCACCTCACAACCCTTCTGAGTTCATGCTTCAGTTGATGCAGACCGGCCGTATTGATCAAAGAACAAGACTCCAGATGAGAAACAAGCCTGTGAGGTGAGATCACCCTTCTTGGCTCCACAGTGCTTAATGTCGCTCTATATCTCGGGTCTATCAAATCATAAGTAAAAAAACAGAATGGTTCACCTCAGAGTAATGTCATATCAAATCAGTTCCAGCTGCTACGTTTACACAGGAAATGGAGTCATGGTGGCCTTAGATTGTCCGGGTCATTTTACACCATAAAACATTCGTAAAAAAGAGGAAACAGGATTGTGGTTCATCAGGCTCAATGAGACAAACCAGTAAAAAATGTTTTGTTGGTAGAGTAACAAAATAAAAGAAGAAGATATTGTTCACTTTCTCTGTTCCAAAACAGTATGTACTACCCTTTGAAGTAGTGTCAGCCTGTGAGATCGCCCATACACAATATTATCATGATAATTTATTTAATCATTTACTTACTCCAGGGTATGGCTAAAAGTATAGCGTAATGTTGGTATAATCTATTAACAACACATTATCTGTTTAGACAAGTAGGATGTCATAAAATAATTTAATATGACTGAATTTGTATTTAACATCATAACAATTTAATAGAAGCATTACAGGTTGTAAATTTTTTAAAAATTCTTTACAATTAAAAAAAAACTTTAATATCTTGTAATCAGTGAAGCAGTCTACACTGTATACTGAATAAATCTTATACTTACAGCAAACATAACGTTACATCTGCACTTTGTTGTTTATGATGACAATTCAGTCAGCTTGCGCTCATTCAACAACAAAACTGTAGTCTTTCAGCGATGACTCATCTGAACACCTGATTGACCACTGCATTCATAAACTCAACAGAATCGTGTGTAATTGGTTATAACGTGCAACACTGTAAAACGTGAAAAAAGAAGTATGATGGAACAAATAAGCTCCAGTATTAATAAAATAATAATACCACCATAAAAATAATAATATTAATTAATAATAATAAATTATTAATTATATAATAATAATAATAATAATAATAATAAATATAGCTGCAAGCAGCAATTACCGGGGTTCAAGCGCTTTAACGCATTTAAGCACATATAAAAAAAGACATTATGTAGCAAGCCTTTAACCACCTAAATCAATTATTAAAAAAGTATTTTACCATAGAAATGTTATGTTTTTTAACGTTTTATGACTGTTATAGCGCCAGCTCTGGTCTGATCTCAAAACTTTAGATGCTTGTTTAGAATCACCTGCTCAGCAGGTTTTGTGAAGTTTTGAGGTTTTTTTACATCTTCTCAATAATTTAACAAACGATTTGATTTACAGCAGTGGTTCCAGAGGCGAAGTTGTCCAGAATGAGGAGTTCTGTCATATGATACGAATATTGTGTGTATGGGCGAAAAAACATGCAATGTACAATTGTTTACATCCTTGGAAAATGTTATATCACCCCCAGTGGCCAGTTTCTTCAGGTTTCACACAGACCTTTGGGGCCATGAGTCAAACAGGCCCACTGAGTTTTGTTCCAATTGGCCTCTGTTAACCTTGTCTAATAGGTGCTCAAACATCATTGGCCAATGACAGCCATGTTTTTTTTTTTTTGAGATACGCAAATGTCCTTATAGACACTTAAGGCCTTTGGACCAAGAAGGTGGCCAGCGATTTTAAAATTGATAGGACAAATGGTTGCTTAGGTATAGCCATTTTTATGTTTTTTACCTCTTATAGCAGCACCAAGTAGCCATTCTCCACTATTTTTGCCCTGGGACCTCAGATTGAGCTCTTACATTAGTGTTCTGAGTTTGGCAAAGATATCTCATTCTGTTTAGGAGTTACTGACATTTTACTGAAAGTGGCCCTGCCCCTTTTAAGCGTTGTGGCATCCCTTTGCGATGGCGAGTCGAAAGTTTTTTGATAATTTTTTGATAATTATTGATATCTGCTCTCCAGAGATTTTTCCTTCACTGGTTTGGTTCCGATAAAGTGAAAAACCTAGGACTAGTTTGCAAAAGTATTTTTTTCCAAAAATCCAAAATACCTGAAACTTTCGCCAAGCTCACGATTGAATCTGAGGCAATTGTTTTGTTCGGCATGCGCCAAGGATTTCAATGACATAAGACACTTGAGCCTGCAACTGATGTTTAGGAGTTATGAGCGTACTTTTGATCATTGTGGCGCCCCCGCCAGGCCAATTATGGTGAGCCTTGGTGATTGCTGATCTTCAATACATGATACTATCAGCACAACCCTACTTGGAAGCAATATCCAGGAGGTTATGAGGACATCCAAAAATCTGGCCATCTTATTTGTCAGAATCTAATATAACTAATTTGTAACACTGTGCCATAAGATTCAGAGACAAGCGATTTGTCTGTGCACACAAGACGTGACATGACTTTGAGACGTGACACAATCAATCAAATATCCCAGGCAATCAGAAGTTATATAAATTGAACATTATTATAAATGCATGCTTTGTGAGTGAGTGAGTTATTTTTTTTCACATAGAGTTCATATTCTTGTTTCCTTTCATTTATTTTCAACATCTGAGGTCATTTATTAATAGTAGCTTTTAATGTGGCTGTAAAGGTCAGGCAAAATGATATTCAAACTCAAATTAGACCCTTTTAACACGAAATTAAGCATCTAATCAGTACCTCTCATTATCATCGTCATAGTTTGTTTGCAGTTGTTCCAGCCGTGACATCCCAGAATTAGAACCTGTTTCTGAAATAGAATCCCCTGACGCTTGTCACGTATCGTGGCTGTTTAAGCCAAAAACTGATTAACATGGCCTTTTATTCGTGCATGGGGGCTGGTAAGGACAAGCTAGCATCACATGATGTACAGCATATGTAGAAGGCATTGTGATATTAGTGGAAAAAAATACATTTGATGATGGCAGATGATATTTTGTTTAGGCTAAACAGTAACACAGCTCAGCTCAGTATACAGCTTAGTATTTATGTGGAATAATATTTGTGTTTATTCTTACAATACCATGTCACTAGCTTAGCAACATGCTAACAACAAACTCAAGCAAAATCAGCTGTGATTTTAAGGTATGTGCCTGACTTGTTCTGTTCCTGCCAATGTAGAATGTTCTAGATTATCACTTTCATGATGATGCCTTAAAGGGATAGTTCAGCTTCTCCTTTAAATGTGCAGTCACATTTACCATTCAATAGGAATCTATGCAATCTGAAATTTTAGATTTGAATTTTAGTTTTGTCCTTGAGTTTTCCTCCACAAAGACTTTGCAACTTGTTCAAGTTGGCTAATGACCAACGGAAAGCTGCTTGGTATGAAAGTGATTTCTGTGTGAGCTCTGCGTCATGCATCGCTATGCTATTGACAATGAAAGTGGATCTTTTTGTATACAAAATTTGCCAAGATTTTGGTAATGTTACCGCACTTTTAGTAGGCACCTGTCTATGTAGGAAGCTTACTTACTAGCTTTTTAAAAAGAGCTAAACAGTGCAACACACCCTGTTCCTGCCTTCACTTGAGTCACATCCTCCTTTGTTATGCTAGAGTTAGTCCATCAGCACTGCTTTTACGCACTACCTTCAGCACACATTTCTGCTTGAATGAGGGGCAGGTGCTATTCGTTAGTTTAGTCTTATCGGCCCCAGATAAACTGGGAGAGAGAGAAAAACACAGTGTTCAACACTCAATCAAAGTCTGACTGAACAAGCTCAATAAAGGGCTGCCATGGCCAGACATCATAATAACAGTCTTGTCAGTCAAGAAATTTCATTGAGCAGTCAATGAAGGCCTCTCAGATTGTTCTGTATTGCTGTGTGTCCCAGCCACAATTTTGGTCACGTCTGTAGTCGCCTGGACATTTTTGTTCCAAAATTAGCTTTGGAACAATGATCAGTAATAACGTAATAATGAAAAAAGTAATCATTTTTCTTATCACTTAACAGATGTTAATACCATATTGTGTGATCGCTCTATCTCTCTCTCTCTCTGTCTCTCTCTCACACAGACACACACACACAAAACACAAAAACCAGCAAAGACGTCATTCTATTCTTACACTGTGAGCTCAGTTATGTGTACTGTAATGACAAAACACTCATGCTCTTTTGCTTAATGAAAACAGAAACTATTAATACCACAACCTGTATTTTAATCATCATTGTTCAAAACCCACACAACAGATTTTCGAATTTTTAAAGAATATCTTGGCCGTACTTTTAACATAATAAAAATAAATGAGATCTGGGACTTTCAGGCTGAAGAATATCCGATAAGCATCATAAAAACGGCTCATATGAATTGCAGGTCATCTGAAGTTATACGATAGCATCATGGGACTAAGATTTACGTACTACTTGGGCTGAGTGTTCATGTCAGAAGTAGCAATGTCCAATTCACTAACCCAGTGTGCTTTTGAGTTAGATCTTTTCAATGAATCAGTTTGCTAAATCAAAAACAGTGTTAATTAAAGCTGCAAGCAGCGTTGAAAGGGCCCTCGCACCCGGGCTCACCGCCACCATTTTAGGAAAACAGTGAACGGTGAGCAATATGCATTTAAAGTGGTAAAGGTAGGAGGAATATATCACTGTCAACTGGTGGCGCTATGACTATAACTGAATATTGGCATGTAGATCTCTAAGCCAAGACTTTGATCAAACATATAAATAATGTGTTTTGTGTTTTGAGGCCAGGACTCTGCAGATTGGACATTGCATGTATAAGTAAGTTCAAAACATCTCCTGTTGCCAGCAGGTGGCGCTATGATTATAACGGCTGAGTTACAAAAACTACTTTTTCCATGGTGAAACATTGAAATTTGTTAATGCGCCACATACACGGTCTTTAAAAAAACCTCAAGATCTTCACAATTTAACATCGCAAAGGTCTTTAAGGGGTCATCAGATGCCCATTTTCCACAAGTTGATATGATTCTTTAGGGTCTTAATGAAAAGTCTATAATATACTCAATGGTTGTGTAAAACAACACCCTTTTTACCTTGTCAAAATGAGCTCTGCAAAATGATCCCATTCTGGGGGACTGTTCCTTTAAATGCAAATGAGCTCTGCTCACCCCGCCCTCTTTCTCTGTGGAGTAACGAGCCTGTTTACTTTAGCCGCATTTAGCGGGTTTAGCCGCTAAACTTGCTAACTAGCATATTATTAGGAAAGATGATTGCAGAGATTCGGAAAAAAAACCTTATACTCCTGCTGTATGTGAAGCTGGATCATGAATGGCGCATTCCCTTCACAAACAAATGTAATCCACTGCATCTTCAGCAGCTCAGATGTCGGGAGTAAATAATGAGCACTATATTCATTATTACATCCAGCAACACAACACCTCAGTCGCTCAATCGGAGATATTCTTGTCTAACTTACATCCCTGCTCCAGCATCGAAACAATGGAGGTCGGACTGTTACAGCTGATCTGAGGTAAGACGCTCATGTCAATCAACTATTGTGGGAGCGCCCTCTGTCAGTGTGACATGTACACTGTCGGTTTGTACATACACTGCCAACACACATTAATGTTCAAACAAACTGTAAAAGTGACCTTTGCATTCAATGACCCCTTTTAGATTAGACTGACCAAATATAATGTTGTTGTCATTAAATCTCTAGAAGGAGTTCATTACAGCGTAAAACACTTCCTGTTGCCAGCAGGTGGCGTTATGACTATAAGTGAATATGGGCATTTAGATGTCTTCAAGCCAGGACTTTGATTAAACATATAAAGTTTGGAGCAGAATAAACATGGTACATCCTGTCACCAACAGGTGGCGCTATGGCACCAAACTGGTGCAGATCAGACATTGCATGTTTAAGTTAGTGTAAAACAAGTAATTTCCTGTTGCCAGCAGGTGGTGCTATGATTATAATGGAATATTGGTATTTAGATGTGTTCAGGCCAGGACTCTTGTCGAACGTGTGAAGTTTGGGGCAGGTTGGACATCGTACAGCTGTGTTATGATGAAACACTGAATTTTGTTAGGGCGCCACGGACACGTCCTTTAACGAAGACTCAAGATCTTCAACATTTTACATCGCAAAGGCCTTTATATTAGACTGACCAAATATAATATTGTTGTCATTAAATCTCTAGGAGTTGGTTACAGTGTAAAACACGTCACTTCCTGTTGCCAGCAGGTGACGTTATGACTATAACTGAATATGGGTATGTGTTCAGAACAATACTCTTATCGCCACAGACACACCCTTTGACGAAAAAAATCATGACTAAATATGACTAAAAACGTCATAAAAGGCTTTAGATTACACTGACCAAATCTGGTGTTGATCTGTTTAAATCTCTAGGACAGGGGTGCCCAACCCTGTTCCTGAAGATCAGCTTTTCTGCAGAGTTTAGTTCCAACGCTAATCAAACACACCTGTCTGTAATTACCAAGTGCTCTTCAGGATTGGAGCTGAACTCTGCAGGAAGGATGATCTCCAGGACCAGGGTTGTGCACCCCTGCTCTAGGAGTTAGTTAAAACACAACACCTGAAAATGGTAATAACTTCACAAAACTTGCATGGAAAATTCAAAATAACAGCCTTCCTGTTGGGTTTCGAACTCCGTACCAGGCGCTTTTTTGTAGGTATTTGTGTGTTACCTGTCTAATTTTGTAAACATTTTGTACATGAATTCTCACACCACCAGTGCACGGGCCCTAATGATTCATTTTTGAATCTGAGTGATTCGGTTCTCGAGTGACTCACTGATCTGATTGCATAGCAGTCTTCCATAATTGGAGTGGAAGATAGTGAATAACGACTCGGAATATAGGAGATGAGTCATAGACTAATTTTATTATAGTCATGATATGGTGATTTGGTGTCCTTTTCGACAGCCTCATCCACAGGAAAAGAACAAGCGCAGCATTATTCAACTTTTCTGTTGCATGTAAGAAATTTTAATAAATCAAATGACAGTTTATTCTTCAATGCACTATTCTTTTAAAGACAACCGCATCTTAAGCATACAACTGATAAAAAACATCCCATACGAGCGTATCCGAGTCTAAAGTTCAGCTGCAGGTTATCTGTTGTATTTCAAAGACCGATGCCGTAACTCAAGACAGACGATAAATGTATTATAAAACAGGTGCCACTAAGCTTTCTCTGCAACGCTCCCAGGACTGTGATGTTTATGGCCATTTACGACCCTGTTTCAGAATGGAAAATGGATTGGAATATGAAGGTTGACAGGAAGGTGACCTCTATTTATTTTCTTTTTAAATATTGACTTGATATTGATACAAAAATGTTTTCGGACTGAAATTCTGAGTCGAACTGTTACCGTAAGCTGTTTAATACTGTTGATGCGAACGGATTGTGTAGTGTACTATTCCAGTAAGCCTATCATCAGATGCTTCATGACACACTTAAATAACAACAAACAAACAAACCCTTTTGTCCCCCAACTGTCTGAGAGAGTGAGAAAGTGTTTGACCCACGCAAGGGAGCATGTGTGAGGAATTAATGTGGCCGTGTCTGTTAGCGGTAACATAAATAAACGTGGGAGCTACGTGCCAAGCAGCACAAAGAGAGGTGGATATTTAGCCAGATGGCGTTTAAGGGCTCATTGGTCCTTTCATCACAGATCTGGACTGTTTATGCATGTGTGTGTGTGTGTGTGTTTGAAAACCTGTGCACTGAAAGATGGAAAAGATTGTTCTCTTAATACAGAATGTCTTCGGAACACTTTAAAGCACTGAGAGGGAATGAGGTTACGACAGATTCAATCTTCATCACTGCTAGATGTTGATTAGGCCCGTTGACTGAGTGAACTTCAACCCCAGTGTTATGAAACCATGGGATTCGTGGGTTTCTCCACACATTGACTCATCAACGAATTGCACTGTGTGAGCAAGTAAAACGTCTGTGATTTTAAACATCTCTGATTGATGTTTTCGCTGAACAAACATCTGTTGTGAAATCAAGACAGACAAGATAATGGAATTGTTTTTCAACAATGCGACAGTCCATTTGATGAAACAGTCCATTTCTGTGGGTTGCGGAGGTGTGAATTCATTTATTGGTTTGAAATGATCAGAGGTTCTGTGTTTTGTGCCATGTATTTTAGTGCATCATCTTTCTGGCCCCTGGCAGTCACTCCCTCCATTTCATAGTAATGTAGTCCTTTCAGGTCACATCTCGTCTGCGCTATTAGCTGAGTGAATTGAAATGGCAGCAAATGCATCAGATAGTGAATGATATCAAGACTAGAATGACCCCTTTTATACTCATCCATTATTTTAGCCAGTGCCATCCTGAAATTTCTATAGGAGATATGTTAGTGACAACAACCTAAAAGTTAGTTTTAGCTAGTAAGTCGTAAAGTAACATGCATTCATATAGTATGATGCCTTTATTCATCTAGTCAGCCTTCGGATTGGTAAAAAGAAGTGTTAAAAAAACAGTTTTTTTTTTGGTTAATCTGGTTATAGTTGATATTTTAAAGGGATAGTTCACCCAAAATGAAAATTCTGTCATTATTTACTAACCCTCATGTTGTTCTAAACCCGTAAGACCTTTCATCTCCTGAACACAAATTTTATGTATATTCAGATATTTTTGATGAAATCCAAGAGCTTTCTGACCCTGACCTTTATAAAATTATGGTTTGGACCGCTGATGTCACATGGACTATTTTATGTTTTTACTACCTTTCTGGGCCTTGAACGTGTCAGTTGTGTTGCTGGGGTGTAACGGTTCGATACGACACAGTTGTGTCATGGTTCGGTATGTTTTCTATTCAGCAAAAATAACAAAATGCCAGAGAAATTTCCACATTTTTCCAATTTTTTATTTATTAAAACTAACATCATAGTGTTATTTTTACTTTGAACAATGCAGTGTGCCAAACAACTGTTGCATCTCTGATCAGCAGCATGTGGGGAGAGTGAGTCCAGCTGACAAGTGAGTTGAGAAAGACAAGAAGTTAGTGAAAGATTTAGTTTTGAAACGAAATACAAAAGCGCCTGCTTTAAAAATATTTTAGACTTTGGAACGCCTTTTGACCTTTGCCGTTTGATTTTGGAAGCTTTTTTTTAACATTTGTTTCTTATTTATTTGCTTCCACCTTGTTTGCTGATTTTCAGTGTTTTATTTTTAAACTTTGTGTAAGTTATTTCTTATTTTATATTAGGCTTATAGCATGTATTTGTATTCATTTTGTTAAACAATCCATGTTTAATATAAGTGAGTTTGTCATAGGCTACTGTTTTGTTGTTGTCAATTTAATCAATTGACCCTTAGCAAACAGCTTGATTGACAGGCGATCTGACCAATCATAACGCCGAATCCGCCATTATGTCTGACAAACAAATCAGACAGGAGAATAGGGGGGTGTTTTGTAAAACAAGTTTACCAAATAAGCCAGGCTTGTTTCAGTTAGTCTGACTTATTATCACTTGATTTGGCTCAAAATAAGTCAGACGAACTGCAGTAAACCTGGCTTATTTGGTAAACTTGTTTTATGAAACACCCCCTAGATGAACTTCAATGGACTTAAACTTGAAAAATTGTGTATTGACGTCTTTCCGCATTTGAAATTAAATACGTTCTGATATCATGTTTATTTTGTGTTTTAAGTAAATAAGAAAAGATGATCGGTTCACTTGTCAGTTGACCTAATAAGGCAATACAGTGATCTGTCATGACATATTAAAGAGCCACAAAATGGTATTTATTGTTTGAATTTCTTGAAAAATGACATTTTAAAGCTGAGACTGTTTTATACCAGTAACTCGCTCTGTCTTGTCTGTCGGCGTGTTGTCAGTTTCCTCTTTGTTCTGCGGTGTATTTTTTACTGCGTGAGAACATGATGTGAAAGCAGCATTGTTTGTCAGACATAGCAACAGTAGGGTGGGTGGGTTTTTGCGAAGGGTCAATTGATGGCAAATTGCCGCTAATTTGAAAGTGAAAGTAAAATGTGCACTGGCATTTACAAGCTATTTAAAAGCGAATAAAAGCGAGAAAAAGAGGGAAATCTCTAACGAACTACCTCACCATCACAGCCTGCCTTGTTGATCTCAGTTGCACTGAGAACATTATATTTCACTTACTTTAAGCTCTTCTATTTTCCAAATGTAATGGAATTAGTCCAATGAATCCGTACCGAACCAAAAGCCTCATACCGAACAGTTCACTACAAATGTATGTATCGTTACACCCCTAGATGCTGTCTATGCAGGTCAAAATCTCTTTGATTTCATCAAAAATATTTTAATTTGTGTTCTGAAGATGAATGAAGGTATCTGGAACAACATGAGGGTGAACTATTCCTTTAATCATGAAATTTCATAGCACAATAAGTGTATTTTAAATATGTACTTAGGTATTCAGGAAATGCAGCCAGGATTAGTCAGGAGAAATAAAAAAATGTAGACGACCTTCAAGTCAAGCCAGGTGAACTTTATTTCTATAGCGTATTATACAATGCAGATTATGTCAAGGCAGTTTCACAGAGATAAACAGTACATGGTAAAAGCAATTATGAAAACTGAGCTATAGAGACAGTTCAGATTCTGCTGTAAAGCAGCTCTAAAAGACAATAGTGTTGTTGTTTAGCTCAAGTCAGTTCAGATCAATAATGGTGTGAAGGTAATCAATCGACTCCAGTATATAGGCAGTTTTACAATAAGCAGCAATGTTGTTATTCAGCTCGAGTCAGTTCAATGTTGATTCAATTTAGTGTCGATGTTGCAAGATACAATTCAGTTGTAAAGCATCTCTACAGAAAACAATACTACCATCATCAAGCTTAATTCAGTTTAAGTTTTGTTCTCATCCAATGGTGTCAATCAATGCAGTCATACTGAAAAATTGAGGTCATATCAATAAAGTGTCTTTCGGTACCACTTGCGTTGGGTTGCTCTTATGAATGCGTGGTGGAGAATAAATTATCGTTGAATAAATTTGTTATTTTTGTTTTCTTTAGGCACAGAAATGATGCGCATGGACTATTTTAATGACGTCCTTACCACCTTTCTGGGCCTTGAATGTGATAGTTACTGTCTATGCAAGATCAGAAATCTCTTTGATTTCAACAAAATATCTTAATTTGTGTTCTGAAGATCAATGACATTCTTACAGGTTTGGAACGACATAAGAGTGAGTAATTAATGACAGAATTTTCATTTTTGGGTGAACTATCCCTTTAAGAAGTTCTTTATTTTTATGTTCTCTTAATGTTAACAAGCATAAATGTCATCAGCATCATAAACAGAATGTCTAAAAGATTAAAATAAAGCATCATGAAACATGAGCTCAATTATGTAATCCAATCAGTCGGCCATTTTATTCCAGATGTTACTTCTGGTTAGAGGCTTCTGTAAATATTTAGTTTAAATGTAACTGTATAATGGAAACGCTCAAATATTTAGTAGATGTATTGTAAATAGGCTGTAACTTACAACCGGTGAAAATAAATCAGTAATATGAAAAAGCTAATTTGTGCTGCATGTATTTCAGGCTCTCATACTAAAAATCTTTTTGACTCTGTAACCGCAGTCCATTTATATTTCAAGTATGTGTATTTTTTAAGCAATTAAATCCAATTATATAACAAGAGCATTGCAGCTACTGTACGTGTCACATGTTCCATATGGAACAGAATTATTTGACAAAGAGCACTAGATTCTTGACCCTCAGTGGAGGTCTTTGGGGGATCTGCAGTTCAACAATCAAGCTTCGGCTGTGGGAGAGGGACTGGGAAAGCTCTCTGGACGCAAAGACGAACGTCACGCCGGAGCATGCGCACTCACTCGTGAAACCTGTGGATGACGCCATGGCTCCTATCATCCTGCAAATGTCAAAAAGACATTAATAGCCTCAGGTCATCAGCCCAGGTATTTTAAGCAAACAAGGTTTTACGGCACAGATGTGTCATGGATTACGTAAAAAACTCAAGATTGGTGTGCATCCCATCAGGAAACCAAAGATGAGCCTCATTACCTAAAAAACAGCCTAATTTAAGGCCTGGTGGCAAAGGATTCTGAGACAAAATGGAGGAAAGATTAATAAAGATAACATTCCTAGCGCTTAAAATCATGGTTTATAGGCGGAATGAATGAATGAGTGAATAAATGAATAAATATTTACCTCAGCCAGTACTGCTGGTAACTTAGGTGAACCATGAGAAAACCTGTCACGTCTCCAACCTTGTCATGACTCAAATAGCTAGTGTTTGTTCCTGCACCATTAGTGTTCATGTAAATAGAGACCAGACACCAACATGAACAGTTTAACAACATTACACTACTTTATAAGGGCATCATTCCAAGAAATGTTGATGTAGTGTAGAAACTCATCGTCACTGTGAATATTTTCGTCATTTCATCCATTTAACTTTGTAATTTCCAATCAATTATAGCCGTTTTCAAAGTTTCAACACAATTTTCTTCATCAGTGATTTTATACAAAGTGATTTTAAAAGTTCAACGAGCCACTTAATTGCTGGCGCCAACTTTTTAACCACATATTCAATCCATACTGTAGGCTCGATATTAGCCTACAGTATGTAATTACGATTCAGTTGAGTCTTCAAAAAGGCGCTTTCAAAATGTAAATTAAATTAAACAGCAAGACAACAGTGACACTTAGTGGCTAAATGCGGTCTTTCTGTTCAGCGTCTCAAGATTTTCTAACCCAAACACGCCAATAAATCTTGAAGACTGTTTAGACATTTGTCCTTGGCTACAATAAAGCATCTGGTTTATTAAGGCCAAGTTGATAAAGCGTGTCATTGCCTTGAATACTTGTCTGCTCGAATGAAACCAAGCTATCAGCTAGTGACTAAAAGTGATGAAAATTTATATCAAGGTGAATATGTCAACACTTGATGGCTGAATATGGTGTACGAGCCAAATTAGCCTTGATATATCCAACCGTAGATTAATGACTATTATTGTGGTGTTTGACAGCCTGTTCAACCACATTTGCCTTGAGCTTCACCTTTTACCAATTCAGAGAAGCTTTCAGCATGCAAAATGAACATAGAAAGCTTAATAGCCAGACAGTGACCTCACAACTAACCATTATCAGTGAGTTGCATCACATACTTTATGATAACCTTGGCTAATCTAAGTGATTACCATCTGATATACTTATTGTCATGTAGGTTAAGGGCACAAGACAGCATTTGTCTTTTTCTATGGTCTTATCACTAACACGTTATCACTAACAGATGACAATATTTTTTTGTTCATTTCACCCAGATATGACTGACAAATAAAAATAAATAAATGTATATAGGCTAAGTGATTAGTGTTGATCAGTCGCCAAGCACTTTCAGCAACATACAATCAATATTTCAAGAACGTATTTTCCATTTAAATGGGATTTTACAAAGGGTAATTTTGAACTATAAAATAGCTGTAATACAGTAATTTATATAGAGGGCAAGATTAAAAAGATTAAGATTAAAACTCAAAGAGTTTTATAAGTGATGACTGATTAAATAGTGTGATTACAGCAATGTTGTTTGAAAGTGTGACTGAAACCGACTGTTTAAACAATAGGCTGTTACTGTTGTCCCACTTTTGAGCTGTAGTTGCTTATATCTTGCACTGCAGTGCCCCTCTGTGGATTTTTATTTTATTGGCGAGTGCTAATAGATCGTTTTTGCAATTATAATTTATTTCAATAACAGTATTATTTTTTAATAAATCATTCTCTTACGCAGAATACTGTTTTAGTGTCATCAGAGACATAATACATCGATGTCCTACATAAAATGTTATGTTATTGTAAAAACAACATTCTGAATAGCCAACATGAACAAACAAACATGTCCTTAGCTGCTTGTTTGTACAAAAGTGAGTTTACAGTCGTTATGTGTGGAATCTTCACATCCTGTTTCTGTTGCTCGCGTTCCTCATATTTCTGGGGAACCTTTATCCACCTTATTTTTCCCGTAAGAGTGGGTGTGGCCATTTCTAAATTTTATGTATCTGGCTTCCGTTCTCATCCGCCTCCAGGTATAGCCTATGTATCTGTACAAAACAGCTAGTTCTGCTGCTTGATATTGCAAATCGGTGTGTCTTACCATATTATTTTGATGTATTATCTTAATTGTGAACATACTTGTTTGAAGTGCAAACAGTTTTACCGTTTACTGCACGTTGTTATTCTTTTCGTTATGAACCGGAAGTCTCGCCCAGAGGCTTCAGCGTTGAAGAATAAGATTCGTGTTTTCGTGTTGAGCAGCTCATCTGTTGATGAAGGTGTTTAGATTTCTAAAGATGTAAACATCCAGGCAAGAGCCAGCTTATTTTACGGACCACCTGGTCAGTAGATTTTCAGTGATATAATGACGTGGCACAGTTGTTTTGTGATCATAGAGCCAGGGTTGCCAACTTTAAAGTGCCCCTATTATGCCATTTTAAAGGTTGCTAATATTGTTTTAATAGACTCCCAAAACAGGTTTACATGTATGCAAGGTCAAAAAACACT
>JAHKKF010538265.1:0-14095 GCA_019740295.1 Labeo calbasu
AATTTTAGAGCACTTCATGCTTCCTTCTGCTGACCAGCTTTTTAAAGATGCTGATTTCATTTTCCAGCAGGATTTGTCACCTGCCCACACTGCCAAAACCACCAAAAGTTGGTTAAATGACCACGGTGTTGGTGTGCTTGACTGGCCAGCAAACTCACCAGACCTGAACCCCATAGAGAATCTATGGGATATTGTCAAGAGGAAAATGAGAAACAAGAGACCAAAAAATGCAGATGAGCTGAAGGCCACTGTCAAAGAAACCTGGTCTTCCATACCACCTCAGCAGTGCCACAGACTGATCACCTCCATGCCACGCCGAACTGAGGCAGTAATTAAAGCAAAAGGAGCCCCTACCAAGTATTGAGTACATATACAGTAAATGAACATACTTTCCAGAAGGCCAACAATTCACCAAAATGTTTTTTTAATGGTCTTATGAAGTATTCTAATTTGTTGTGAATTGGTGGGTTTTTGTTAAATGTGAGCCAAAATCATCACAATTAAAAGAACCAAAGACTTAAACTACTTCAGTCTATGTGCAGTAATTTCTTTTTTTAATACACGGGTTTCACAATTTGAGTTGAATTACTGAAATAAATGAACTTTTCCACGACATTCTAATTTATTGAGATGCACTTGTACAAAGTATATGACTTTTTGCATCAGTAATAAACATTTTAAAAGCTCTGCTTTAAATCCATTAACAAAGTATGTAAAAATACACCAATTCATTAAGACCAGATGTTAATATTAGTAACTAGATCTCTCTTATCCACCAAGGGATCCTTGTCCTGAAAAAGGTTGATGATACCTGCTGGGATTTTGAGAGTTCCTCATTAATTTGTCTTAGGTCTGAAAATTGTCTTAGACTCCATCTCTACATACTGTTAAACTGATGAGCATGTTAGAAACATTTTATTTGTAATAATGAATAAAAGTGACTTGTATTGTATTTGTTTGGAACATGAAATGAGACATTTTGAATAATGTGCAATTAGAATGAATGGAAACAGGCGATTTTGCCAAACTCTGTGCACTATAATACAAGTCTTCTAAAGGTGTGTGATTATGTGTGGTTTATGTGAGGAGCGGACTGAAATTTAAGTGGGTTTTTTTTTTTTTTGGTGGACTATTCCTTTAAATGAGAAATGCTGGTTCAGCTCAGCTGCCCTGAATATTTAATGTCATGTTCAGGTGAGTAATGATAGAAATGAGTGTTATTTATATCTTGCCCTTGTAATATTGAGGAAGCTTGGTAGGATTACAGTAAAAAAAGACATGATGTTTATTTGCACTATACAATTTTTTTCATTTTGGATTTATTTTTTATTGATATAAAACATATTATGAACACAGCAATTAAATTGTAATACGTCGTATGGATGCTATTAAAATATTCTGTTTAGGATGTTTTGTGCATGATTTGGTATGTCTAAGCAGAGCTGTCTCTCAAAGAAATGTCATCCTTGTCTTAATTCACAGTTATTGCTTACAGCAACTTAGTGTCCTCATTTCAGAGTGTGCGTCTGTGTTTGTGTGAGTGCGTGTGTGTGTGTGTGTGTGTGTGTGTGTGTGTGTGTGTGTGTTTTGCCAACGTCACAAGTGTCCTCTGCTGTTGAAAACCCTTGTGGCAGATCTCCATTTGGGTGTGCATTTGTTGCTTGGATACAACAAACCCCTGTAGTTCACCCTAACCCTTCATGTAAATATGTACAGGACTTTGAATAAGAGTTACAGAAACACTGAGTCAGTGTAAGGCACTTAAACCCCCCAAATTACATTAGAAAAGATATGTATTACAGAATGAGTCACTTGAGTTAAACACATAGTCTGGTAAAAAGGAAAGAGTCTTTGCTTAAACCAGCCTTAAAAAACATAATTGAGCAATTCTACCTTAGTAGCTGTTGCTGACCATCCATCATTTTCTTAGACAAGCTTTTGCTCTTTAAATTTAAGCCTGTGGGTGATCTTTGTGTTTGTATAGTTTGGATAAATGCCATTTTTACAAAGAATTAAAAAAAATGTTGTCATGGCACTTTAAAGACACACAAGGTGCTCACAAGCATCATTATTATTTTTTTATTTTTTTATTTTTTGGTCCCACTTTATATTAGGTGGTCTTAAAGGATTAGTTCACTGCCAGAGCAAAAAATTACAGATAATTTACTCACCCCCTTGTCATCCTAGATGTTCATGTCTTTCTTTCTTCAGTCGTAAAGAAATTGTTTTTTATTTTGTTTTTGTTTTTTTGGGGGGGGTTTTGAGGAAAACATTTAAGGAATTTTCACCAAATATAGTGGACTTCAGTGGTGCTCGCGAGTTTAAACTTCCAAAACGCAGTTTAAATGCAGCTTTAAAGGGCTCTAAACAATCCCAGCCAAAGAAAAAGAGTCCTATCTAGCAAAACGATCAGTTGTTTTTGAAAAAAAATTATAATTTATACAGTTTTTAACCACAAATGCTCGTCTTGTCTAGCTCTGTGATGCATATGCGTACTCTGTGCACTCCGGGTCAAGACAGTTAGGGTATGTCGAAAAACTCCCATCTCATTTCTCCTCCAACTTCAAAATTGTTCTACATCACTATTTTACCTTTTTTTTTTTTTGTAAAAGGTGTTTGACCTTCTTTGCACATTCACTTTGTAAACACTGGGTTTGTTCTTCTGCAGTGATGTAGGACAATTTTGAAATTAGAGGGAAAAAATGAGATGGGAGAATTATGTAATTTTTATTACATTTTTTAAATTGCAATTTTAATAATTAAGAAATTTGGTTTATATTTTTAATCAAATTACGGTAATATCCTTAATAAATTAATGTAATATAAAACGATAGGGTACAACGGGCTAAAGGCACACCCTAAGAAATAATGTGCTTTTCACTGCACCCAAAGTGTATGATTGCAGAAAAATACATACGTTTGTATTGAACATTTATGGGGCAACAGATTTTGTGAGAAAATAAATCATACAAGTTGTTTATTTTGTTTAAATATCTTTAATCTCTCCACACACAGGGTAAAAGGCTCACCAGCATGGCGTAAAAGACACGCAGTACTGGTACAAATACTTTAGCAGAAATAATGTTATTATTATTTTTTAAATAATGCTTTTAAATAAAAGTTAATACTTGTTCAAAACAATCACTTTCACAAAGTTTGTACAATTTTCTCCTTATTTAAATATTTTTGTTCAATAAATATACTGTCATTAAAATATGTTAATATAAAACATATATTTTAATACAAAAACAAAATCATTTTAAAATGTAAAGATTCTGAAAGCATTTAAGGAGATCCCATATTGAATATAGATTTATAGTAGTAACAAAAAATTATATTTTATTATATGATATGATTAATATCACGTTTTTAAATATGATGGTTTCATTCTAAACATGGTGATTATTTCTAAGATGGACATCCAACATAATATATGATATTTACCATCTGAATCTAACAATGTCATGTCAACAGATGGAAAAGTCAGCCTTCTCTTAATTATCATGTTAATATTGTGCCTTTTAGCCCCAACAGCAGGGGTGCTGTTTAGCCCAAATATCATAATTTTACATATTCTTTTGTTATTTAAAAACTGCTGTTTTAATGATCTTAAAGAAAAACTGAAAATCATTAAGATCCTTGTCTCAGGATATATTTAAATAAATGTATCGATTCTCGTTTGCTACAAAATTTTATAAACCTCAAAGATTAGATCAAGTAAACACAGAATGAACTTTGCGCTGCCGCCCACGATAGCGTCAAGGATCAGCCAAATTTGCATGTGCATCTTGAAAAGCGGAAAAGTGCTACGCCACGTTTTTCTGCCATCTAGTGGTTTGGAGGAAAATAACATCAAAGGCGCCTTTTAGCCCGAGGCGCCTTTAGCCCCGTTGTACCCTATGTGTTTTATGTCAGGTGAATATAGCAATCTGTAAATTGCCCTCGCTTATTTTCATTTTGCTTCCATCTAATTGCGCTCTTAATTAATCTAATTGGAGCTCTTTAAAGTCTAAAACATGATGTGACAGGCCTGTACCTCACTGTATTGTGTACTATAGTATTCTCATCACTGTAGATGTGGGGGCAGGGACAGAGGAATGACATTGACAAGCTGGTGGTGATATCCAGGTCACGTTCAGTCCATTGGGAATGCTTGTCTTCTTCACGGGTCACCTCTAATCTAAAGGCCTCATAGGAGAATAAAGCTTTAGACATTGTTTCTCGATAAAGATAACTTCTTTAAATGCAGCGCGTGAAAAATTAATAAAGCCCTGAATCTTTCATGACGGCGTGATAAGTACCGCCAGCATGGGAGGTGTTTTCAAATGTAACATCTAAACTGCATCATGGGATGCTGTGAATGTTATTCCCAAGCCATGTGGCAAACGCTGGAAAACTATTATACCCCAAACCAAAATAAACGTAATCTGCTTTGGCAGACAGGATAGATAAGCACATGGCTTGAAGATGTTGTGGCAATCAAAAATGCTGTGTTGACAGATTAAACAATGACCCCATTATGCCAGACCCTCTGCATTAAATCCCACTGTATTTCCAGCTCATGATAAATGATGAACAGGCAGTTGCCATGACGACCATCTCCAGTCAAGCATTGGAGAGCAAGAGGACGAGATACAGAAATGAAAAAGGGGGAAGGGTGTGGGATGGGGCCGAGAGAGAGTCTTGGCTTGTGTCTGGAAGGCCTCTGTTGAGCGTATGGGTGCTGAAGCTGCAGTATTTCACTCAGCCGCATCTGACCCAGGGCAGCCTGGGGAACAGGCCTAATGAAATGCAAACTATCAATCTGCCTTTATTCCGCTGATGAAGTCACTGGCACACAGGGACACGCATATACGCACTTTTTAATTAGGGATCTTTTTGCTGTCCTCCCGTTGGGTATGTAGAGGTGCAGTTGTGGAGGAGGAACTGACCCTTCCAAGCATGTTTACCAGCTTTAACAGTGACCTCCACAATGAGGTTAATTGGTTTCACTTGGCTAACCATGTTATGAATGTTGGACCACTCTATTCTATTCTAATCTATTCAATTCAATTCAATTCAATTCAATTCTATTCTATTCTATTCTATTCTATTCTATTCTATTCTGCTGTCAGAGGACAAATAAGAGCATCCACAATAAAAATATATTTTAAAGAAGGAAACTTTTGGTATAAACCTTACTGAACATCAGAATGTATTTTATTTCAACCATGGAAAGACATCAATAAAAATTTTTTGAAGTTTAAGTCCACCGAAGTTAATCTACTTTCCTGTCTGATTTGTTTGTCGGACAGAATGGCGGATTCGCCATTATGATTGGTCAGATTGCCTGTCAATCAAGCTGTTTGCGAAAGGTCAGTTTCTTTTTTCTCAGAATTGTGTGATATAAACTCACAATTGCCAGTTATAAAGTCGGAATTACAAGACAAAAAGTCAAGGAATATAAACTCGCAATTCTTTTTTTCTCAGAATTGCGAGTTTATATCTTGAAATTGTGACTTTTTTCTCAGAATTGCAATGCAACTAATGCAGAATAATGCATAATGAAGAATAACACACAACTGCGAGTTAAGAAGTCAGAATTGTGAGATATAAACTCACAGTTATGAGAATATGTCAGTCTTTTTACCTCCCTTATATTTGGACATTATAAATCACAATTGTGCAGTATGTATCTCACAATTTTGAGGGAAAAAAAGTCAGGATTGCAAGTTTATGCCATACAATTCTGTGGAAAAAATAAGTCAGAATTGTGAGTTTATATCACAAAATGATAAGAGAAAAGTCAGAACTGAGTTTATATCACAATTCTGAGAAAAAATTCAGAATTGCAAGTTTGTGTAACGCAATTTTGTGAAGAAAAAAAACTTCAGAATTGTGAGTTCTGTGGGATATAAAGTCGTAATAACTCTTTTTTTATTATTTTTTATTAAATTATTTACATACATCGTTTCATCATTGCCCGAAACCAGCTCCAGCATAAGACTTAAAGTAGTCTAATCTTTTTAATATGACTGAATTTGTATTTAACATGACAACAATTGAATAAAAACATTGTAAGTTACTAATTACAGCATAATACTTACATTTCCTACAGAAAACGAGCACAGAACATTAACATTATCAAAGAACATCATCATTGATTAGCCTAGCGTAGTCTAGTGCAGGTGTTTGCATTTTAAAAAACACTTGCGTTATAAGTGAAGCTATCTACACTGTATAATGAATAAATCTCTTTGCACACAGTGCACACGTCTCTGACATGGCCACCGGAGATGATCGTCACTCAAGTCAATGCTTGTGTTTACAGCAGCTGCACCTTGGCATGTGTTTTGACTACCTATACTGCACACGTCTACTGTGCGGCTCAGACACAGCCACCAGAGCAGATCGCGGCCACTTTAGTCAATGCTTGTGTTTATACCAGCAGCGCCGTGGCTCGTTGCAGCATCCCAGAAGCGACTCTCCACGCTGCATCGCTAAAGTTAGGCTAATCCCCCACCTCGTCCCTACCCACCCCCCAACCATTCAAATTTCAGTAGGCTGGATTTATTTTAATAATATTCTAATGGACCACATTGTGACATCATAACACCCGGAAAAAAAATGCTGTAGTGCAAAGGAGCCGTTCGTTGTAGTTCTTGAAAAGGGATTAAAACAAAAAACAAAACAAAAAAGCAAAATATCTCCTTTTGGAGTGGACTTTAAGATTTCTAACTTTGTAGATCTTTTTTATGGCCAAATATTCACAACACACACTGACTAAAATTCAAAAAGTGAAAAGCATAATAGGACCCCTTTAAAAATTAATTTTGATCATCAAAATGACATATTTAAACATATGTCCAAAATATGTATGAAACAATGTGGATTTTTAAATAACGTAAATCTTTCATGAGTTTTTTACTACATATTTCAGTAAGAGACATAATTTTAATGAATGAATGAATGAGTGCATTTATATAGCGCTTTCATTGTGTATTGCCATAAACCCAAAGCACTTTACAATCATATGGGGGGATCTCTCCTCACCCACCACCAGTGTGCAGCATCCACTTGGATGATGCGATGGCAGCCACAGGACAACGGCGCCAGTGCGCTCACCACACACCAGCTACAGGTGGAGAGGAGAGAGTGATAGAGCCAATTCAATGAATGGGGATTATTAGGAAGCTATGATAGTCAAAGGCCAGAGGAGGGAATTTGGCCAGGACACCAGGGATACACCCCTACTCTTTCTGAGAAGTGCCATAGGATTTTTAATGACCACAGAAAGTCAGGACCTCGTCCGAAGGACGGTGCATTTTTACAGTATCCCGTCACTACACTGGGCCATTAGGACCCACATAGACCACAGGGTGAGCTCCCCCTGCTGGCCTAACACCTCTTCCAACAGCAACCTAGTTTTCCCAGTAGGTTTCCCATCCAGGTACTGACCAGGTTCTGCCCTGCTTAGCTTCAGTGGGCAACCAATCTTGGACTGCAGGGTGATATGGCTGCATGTTATATTAAGATAATTATATTATGCATGTTATATGTTATATTAAGCCATCCGGGGATCTCTTTAAAATGGTTCGAATATGTAATGCAGTCTCATGAATATGCAAATTACTTTCCACCTACACTCAAGCTAGTTCCAACCTGCTTCACTTTCACTCGGTTAACTGAAGTAGTTAACGCTACACAAAGACAAATTTTCAGTTAATTCAGCCAAATATGTTTGAAGCAGAAACTGATTCTGAACAAGAGAAAAAGTGAATTATACAGCATTGTATAATTGTATTGTTCAAAATATATTTTTTCAAACATTTTATACCTTAATACTCATGTTTGATCATCAAAATGACATATTTAAACCTTTTTTTTTTCCCCCACTGGGAATAATTTCTTAATGGCATTATACATTATTGAAATAATGGCGGCCCACATAGACCAAAATATGTATAATTTTGTGGATTTTTTAAATAACGTAAATCTTTCATGGGTAGTCTACTACATATTTCAGTAAGAGACATCATTTATGTTATATTAAGCCACCGGGGATCTCTTTAAAATGGATCGAATATGTAGTGCTCATGAATACGCAAATTACTTTCCACCTACACTCAAACCAGTTCCAACCTGCTTCCCTTTCATTCAGTTAACTAAAGTAGTAAACGCTACACAAAGGCAAATTTTTAATTAATTCAGCCAAATATCTTTGAAGCATAAACTGATTCTGAAGAAGAGAAACAGTGACTGCTACAGCGTTGTCTACTAGTTAATATATGGCAGAGCATTTTATCTATCGCTCTATGTAATGTCGGACATGTAACGTCAATTGCTATCATTAGCCTTTGGCTTGACTATGTTATCAAACAGCAAATAATGTGTTGCTAATGTTACACAAACCATCTTCTTGTCCGCCATCTCAGACAGCTAATGGTATGAAAAGCCCCATCCTGAAGCTGACGTTGAAATGCTGTGTTATTGAGAATGCTTGAATGAACACTTGAGATTATTAGGGAAACAAATAGACAACACAGATTAGCAGCGCTTTGTGTAGATCAGTGTTTTTCAAAGAACAATTAGGGGTGTGTTCTGACCACAGAATGATCATTACAACATTTGAGTGGCTGTAAAGTGAACAATGCAGTCTGAGGCCAAATGAATGGGAACAATTACACACACTTTAGAATATGACAACAAATGTGCTTTCATGAGCACAAAATGACCAGTTTAGGTGATGAAAATAACAATACTGTACCATTAAAAGAGATTATTAACTATTTAGATGAGTGTGCATGTGTGTTTTGAGTGGGTGTTTGAATGTGAGTGTATTAGTTTCTGTTTGCCTTCACTCGGATCTGGGCCTGTGCCTTTTGTGCTGTGGGAATAGCTTTGAAATGTACTGGTTGTTGCCTGGCACCATTAAAGTGTAAGATAAGGCTTTGCCACAGCTGGGTTCATTGTACCTGCAAAATTACTATTATGATCAAAGGCCTGAATGCAACATGAGGAGCCAGAGTCTCAATGGACAGAGGCTTAGCACAGTAAACACAAACTCTGTCAGTACAGCTCCACAAATTAGCCAAGCTTTTTCACGTTATCGCTGTTTTCTCATACTCTGGTTTAATGACCCTTTTCATTTAAATAGCCAATAAAATTTATAAATATTTGTCAGTGGTAAAGCAGTTCAAGCTTATGTTCTGTATGTTTCCTGTCACACCATCTTCTGTGTGTTTAAAACCAGCCATATCTCCTGTTAATTAGTTATACTCATCACCTATATTTGTTGGCAGTGTTTATGATTATATTAAGGCTACTTACTCAGTCTTGCACTGCTAATAATCCTCCATGATGAGGCCACACAACTAACACATAGAATGCAACATATGTCAGACTAAATTTATGTGAACAGGTGGTAATTTGTGCAGCAATGCATTATAATTACAACTGTAGAGTTAAGAGTTAACAGCTGATCTTTGGTAGTAGTTTGGGCGTAGAGGGTAAAATTAAACTGTCTGAGTCTGAGGGGGCGATATTGTACTTGTGCAAGTTTACATGGTACCATCAGTTGTTTGGAATAGTTTTAGTGTGCTTTAATGTGGTTATGTTTAGTTCTGGAGGAGATCTGAAATACAGAAATATACCCCAAAAAAAATTGGGGTTGGTAAGATTTTTTTAAGCATTCACTAAGGCTGCATTTATTTGAAAATAAAGCAAAAAAGTAATCTTATAATAATCTCATATACTACAATAGTCTCTAAAATAAACATTTTAAAAATCATTTTAATATATTTAAAAATGTAATTTATTCATGTGACAGCAAAGTAGAATATTCAGCATTACTCTGGCCATGCTGCTTAATATTTTTGTGAAAACTATACTATATTTTTTGTTTAAAGAACAAAAAGTTTAAAAGGAAAAGTGTAAATCTGAAATAGAAATTTTTTATAACATTATAAATGTCTTTACTGTCAGTTTTCATCAATTTGATGTGTCCTTGCTGAATAAATGTATTAATTTCTTTAAAAAAAAAAGTGCATGTATAATGTAATATAATTGTTACAGTTAAGCACATGCAATAATATTAGAAGAATAAAAACACTAATATGACGCCTCCCTTTTGAGACTGCACTGGGTTTACCACCCTCGTTGCTAAATGATGCTAAGGGCCGCTTTTGCCATCTACATAGTGACTCACTAGGTTCTTGCATAAGCCGCAGTATTTGATGCCTTGGGACAAAGCATAACATGTTTTGAATAATATCTAAGTTAATACTCGCTCTAAACAAACGTTTGATCTGTTTTCTGTTTATTTCGATAATTACAATAATTTATTTTTCTTTAATAAATATGCTATCATTAAATTATGTTCATTTTAAAATACAGAAACAATAATTATTTAATTTTAGATTTTAGGTTCTGAAACTTTTAAGGAGATTCTGTATAATTTAATATAGCTTTACGGTAGTAATGATAAATGTGATTATTTTATGATATGATCCATAACATATTTATAAATATAATGGTTTCATTATTAATACCAAGTTCTGTCATGAAACTCTAGATGGCGCAGGCTGATGGGTCGTTACCCCAAACTGATGATATTCACAGTGTTAACTATTTGGCACAAGCTGATTGGTTCATGTTGCATACACAGCCAATGAGCTTGTTGCTTTACATTTAAATGGCTTGTTAGCATTCACTAGAGCATTTTGCAGCGCGCTTTCAGAGTTCCTCTGAAACCCTCCACTTTCCCCAGCTCCACCTGTTTAGATCTGCTACAGGTTATTATATCTGCTACTTGTGCAGCAGCAGTATGTCTTAAATAATTAAACAGCACCGTATCAGAGTACATATTGGCAGTAGCAAGTTCCTGTACTTGCTTTGCAGCAGCAGAAATAATCTACAACAACATCAATATGCAATTCAGCAACATAGCAGATCTATTCCACCAAGACAAAAAAAGCATTGTCATATCCATTACCATGCTAAAAGCTTCTGAGAGTTGTCATGATAGAAATATGGTGATTATCTAGAACTGAATATATGATGTTTGATTTGAATCTAACCATGTCATGTCAACAAATGCAAAAGTCAACCAGCTCTTTTAAAAAATGTATTTGATTATCATGTGAATAATTGTACCCCAACAGCAGGGACACTTTTTAACCCAAATACTACACATTTACATTTTACATATGCACCTTTACTTTACTTTTACATATTGTTACATTTGTGCCATTTAATGGTTTGAAAAAGAATAAGGTTACCCTGGTGTGCTGATAACATGCCATATATCCACCACATCCTAATTATTTCAGTTATTTAATTCCTCATTATTTGTTTGAGAATTGGATCACTATTAAACATATATTGAAAACCCTAAGAGGCTTACACCAGAAGACTATAGATAGTCTGTACTACGCATGTCCAGGTGCTGGAGTCTGATTAGAGCGACAGTAAACCGCACCCTCTCCCACCCACCCACCCAATGAGATGACGTACTGCCCAGACCACCTCATATACCTCTAACACACTGCATGAGCTTTAGCCATGTTCATCTAAATGCCTCATGCACTCATTCCCTAGAATCACAAAAGGGAACTGAAAATAACAGAGAAGTAATGAACCATGCTCTGAGAAGGTCAATAGGTCAATGTTTGTACAAAACAAGATTCATCACAGAGTTAAAATGCTCTTAATCTTTATTTACATGACACTCTGAAATGGTTATGAAATACTCTTTGAGGTGGAGAAAGATGTAGAGCAGGGTATGAAAGCCCGTTCCCGCCACAGAATTACATATTTAAAAAAAGAGGTAATTGCGACTTTTTATCTCGCAAATCTGACTTTTTTTCTCGCAATTGTGAGTTTACATCTCGCTTTTTTTTTTTTTCTCAGAATTACGTGATACAAACTGACTTTTTTCCTCAGAATTGTGAGTTTAAGTCAGAATTGCGTGATATAAACTTGCAACTGTAAATTATACAGTCAGAACTGCGAGATATAAACTCGCAATTCTGACTTTTCTCAGAATTGTTTATATTTCGCAATTCTGACTTTATAATACGCAATTGTGAGTTATTAAGACAGAATTGTGAGATATAAACTCACAATTCAGAGAACATGTCTTTTTTCCCCTTAGAATTGGACTTTTTAACTCACAGTTGCAAGTTTTTTTTCTCAGAATTGTGAGATATAAACTCACAATTGCGATAAAGTCAGAATTGCAAAATATAAAGTCACAATTCTGACTTTATAACTCACAATTGTGAGTTTATATCTTACAATTCTGACTTTATTTCTCAGAATTGTGAGTTTATATCACGCAGGTCTGGCTTTATAGTACACAATTGCGAGTTAAGGCAGAATTGTGAGATATAAACGCACAATTCTGAGAACATGTAAGTTTATATCTCGCAATTCTGACATTATAATACACAGTTGTGAGTTAGGACAGAATTGTAAACTTGCAATTATGAAAACATATTTCTCAAGTTTATAGCTCACAGTTCTGAAAAAGTCAGATGTAAGATGTAAACTTGCAATTGCAAGAAAAAAGTGAGATAATAAGTCACAATTACCTTTTTTTTGTATTCAGTGAAGGAAACGGGCTTCATAGGAGGGCCAGGATCATAGTAACACTCAAATACAACAGTGGTAATAATATGTATCAAGTAGTTTTGTGAACACAGAATTTACTGCTTTACCTTCCTAGAATATCAGAAAGTTGCAGTAACAGTCAACATCTATTTTTTTAACAAGACAAGTAAAAATGTTTCCCTAATTTTAAAGATTTACAGTCATAGTATTCCATAATGCAAATACATCATGTAATATGAAGGAAGCTGCTGTCTCTCTTGGAAATGGCTTCCACATTAGTGGCAGAATCCCCAGAGAGAGCAGAATCATGATAAAAAGATGTAGTGTTCTCTGTCTAATTGCAGCAACATATCAGTTTTCCCTCATGTATCTACTGTATACTGATGACAATTACTGATTCCACTCAGCTGATGTCTTTGCAGCGCTTTGAATGCTGTACAGTATTAATGACCAAGAATGATATACCCCATTCCTCTGGAGCCCTGCTATCATGGTAACCACTGATGCTTCAGAATGTCACATATGTGTTAATGTGAGAGACCTACATCTAGGGGGCTTATGTACACTATAGGTGGTGGCTTCATGAGATCTTTTGTAGATTGGCGGTCTGTGTTAGAGTTGCAGAAGAGTAAAGTTAGAGCGACCCACCCTGCTAATCACACTGTTGCCTGCTCTCTTATCTTGGGGTTTCCTAACCTTGGATGACTCTGGACAGCATGATTATATGTATACTGCTGATCAAACGTTTAGTGTCATGAATTTTTTCCCATATTTCTTCATACTTTTTTTTTTTTTTTTTTTTTTTTTTTTCAGATGCATTAAATTGGCTAAATGTGATAGTATGCTATATATAGATGTTACAAAAGATTTCTATTTCAAATTAATGCTTTTCAACAGTTTTTTACAAATCAGAATGAGTATGTGACACTGAAGACTGAAGTAATGGCTGCAGAAAATTCAGCTTTATAATCATTTTGAAATACACTAAAATGGAAAACAGCTATTTTAAAGTTTACTTCCAAAACAAAGATTCACATAATGTACTCAACCCTTGTCATCCAAGATGTTCATATCTCTTTTCTTCAGTCGTAAAGAAATAGTTTTTTGAGGAAAACATTTCTGCATTTTTCTCCATATAATGGACTGCTGTGGTGCCCCGATTTTGAACTTCCAAAATGCAGTTTAAATAGCGAAGCGATCGGTTATTTTCAATTTTCGGTTATTGTAAAAATACAATTTAAATACTTTTTAATCTCAAACGCTCATCTTGCCTTTCTCTCCCTGAACTCTGTGTATTCTGGTTCAAAACAGTAAGGGTATGTCGAAAAACTCCAGTTGTATTTCTCCCTCAGCTTCAAGTTCCGACACAGTGTTTGCAAAGTGAACATGCAAAGAAGATCAAACAGCCTTAACAAAAAAGGTAAAACAGCGATATAGGACAATTTTGAAGTTGAGGGAGAACATGAGATGGGAGTTTTTCGACATACCCTAACTGTCATGAACC